>JBBMOY010869977.1:0-11152 GCA_037951405.1 Platydemus manokwari
CAATTAAATTTATTCATTGAAATACAAATTTTAACTCATTTTTGTAAAAGCCGGAATCATACTAATACACCTAATAAATGCTAAATATAAAATAAGACAACGCATGACAATAAAAAAATATTAGATTAATTGTAGCTAGGTGCACGAATATATAAAATTATTATGTAATGTTATTGTTTGAAATAGAATGACCAGTGTTGCTTGTTTTTATGTTTCATGCGTCATATCGCTATTTATAGTAACATTTTATGATAAGTCGACTGTGTTACTATTTTTGGTGTATGTTATCCACGAGTTACTATTTTTAGCCATATTAGTTATTTTTAGTTATTATTCTAATTTTGTACATATCCTGTTTTCGATTTTTAGCTTTTGATTGAATTTTCAGTAGGATCTTGAAGTCGATTAGAAAATAAATAAAGTTTTAGTAAATTCTTCTGTTAGAAAACTGGATTGAAGCAATGTTTTGAAAAGTTTTTTATTTTTTGAAGAATTATTGAATTTATCCTAAACGACCATTCACAATTTAAGAACGTTCATAAGAATTACCATGTTGAAGATGTAACATTATCATTTTTAATAACTCCTTATAGATTAATTCATTGTTTGTAAAGTTATACAGGCAAATAACAATGCGTTACTACATGTAGTAATGACTAAATATCTGTGATGGATTTAAATTGCGCCTAAACTGAAGAAAAAATTAATGAAATAAACATTAATAATAATAGAGTAGAAAATTTATGTCTGGATATTTTAAAATATTAAAGTAGCATAAATCGTGAACCATTTCAACCAGATACAAAGTTTGAAAATATTTTGAATTATCATACTATCAATTGAAGCTATCAGAGCTTATTATTCTCTGATCGGTTTCCAGGTACCTTTAAAGTTATTGATTGCGTAATTGCTATTTTTTTGTAACTCTTTGGTACAATTCGAATACCCATATTAGAAATACACATTAAACGATAAATTAAATGCCACTTCAAATAAGAAAAATGTTATTTTAAATGACAATGCAGTGATTTGTCACTGAAAGCACTAAATTTACAGAAAAACATAAATTATTAAGACTAAACAAAAGTGGAAAAGAAATAGTTTATCTATAATTGAATATCTATGTGGGTGTGCCTGTATATGTGTGTATATATCAAATAACAAAATAACGTTAGTGCATTTTTCAATTGTCCATAATTATTACATTATTACAATATTTTGCGTAGGGTTTTCAATTTAAATCAGTGGTTCCCAACCACTGTAACGCGAAGTAACTAATTAGTAAGCGTGGTTATATTTTATATCATCTTTATATCTCGTTTACAATATCAACACACTCTTTGCAGATATTTATTATTTAACATTAAGATGTTGTAATTTAAGGTTTTAGTAGGATTAATAAAACACGTGATGAAATGTGATAAAAATTATCTTAGATTTATTTTCTTCAATTTTAGATATAATTCACCTTTAAATAAGGACAAGTTTTTTAAAAGAAAAGGCGATGGTGAAAAAAATGATTCTACAACTTCATTTAAAAAACCAAAGTTTCGTCGATAGTGTAGTCATGATTACTTAAAAATTAGGTTTCACTATACTGGAGATACACATATTCCTTCTCCGCTGTGTATTTTGTGGAGACAATCGCTGTCTAATGAAGCAATGGGTCCAAGTAACATGAAAAGGCATCTTACTACAAATTATCCTAATCTTCAAACTAAAAATGTCAATTATTTGTTAGAATCAAATGAAAGGCAAAGTCAAATATTCAAGAAAACAGTAACTGTGTCCTTGAAAGCTTAACTGGCTTATTATTAGATGACAGAGTTTATTTCTCTTAAATCGAAGTCGCGTTTTCTTGCAGAATCAGCGATCCGTCCAGAATGCAAAAGGATGTTGAAAATTATACTTAGCTACAAGTCCGAACAAGAAATTGGCAAGATGTATCTTTCAAATAATACAATTCAGAGAATGATTTTTGACTTATCTGATAATTTTGATAATATTTATCAAAATTTCAAAAAAGTCTCTTTGTTCTTCAAATCGATTAATCCACTGACATCAGTAATTTCAGAAATAAATTGCTTTTATACGTCTAATAGAGCAGGGGTGGCCAACTTTTTTGTATGTAAGATCGACTTTTCATTTGAATAAAATCTCATGCGACCGGTTGGCCACCCCTGTGATAGAGGAAGATACCATAATTAATCAATTTCTCTGCTGCAAATAATTACTCACAACTGCAAAAGGTTAAGATATTTTTGATACAAAATATGCATCGTAAAATTTGGCTTATTCCAGGATTTATCTGTGGAATTATGTAAATATTTTGTTAATTTCTTAAAAATGCATTATAGAGTACTTAATTGAGATATTTGGGCACTGCAATAGTCTGGATAGCAATATGCAAAGCGGAAATAATAATATTTTTAAAAAAATTGCCATTTGGTAGAAAAAAGATGAAGAAGGATTTGGATGTTTCCATTAATTAGTAAAACCTGCATTACCGAGATGATTCTCACAATTAGCGAGCATTTGACAATTTTGGAAAATAAAATTGAAGAATATTTCCCCTAAATCAGCATTGAAAAATTTGATTGAATTCGCAATCCTTTCCTAGATTTATCGATCATCAATTTTTTAAATTTTTAATTATGTAAAGAGGACTCAGATTGAAGTGTGCACAAATACGATTAGACGCTTTTTGGATTTCTGTTAAGGAAGTATCTAACTCTTAGTGGAAAAGCTAGCAAAGTCTTACTGCAATTCTCAACCTCGTACATATGTGCACTGGGAATTTTTTCACCTATTTAACATTACAAATAAAAAACGTGAAAGTCTTAAAAACATTGAAGAATAGTCAAGAGTATGTCTTTCTCATATGTGCCACATAAATTGCAGCAGTAGTAAAGAAACAGCAGACACAACTGTCCCACTGACATTAACTATTATTATTCTATACCCAGTATTGAATACAGGATATGTTGTATTCATGTGAATAAAAATTCTCCCTATATAATCTTCTTTGTTTTATATTATTTCATGGCAAAAAGTCTTTGTGAGTAGAAAATATTTTTTTTTTGATAGGTGTGCCGTGAAAATTTAAATTGCTCAAAAGTGTGCCACTTTGTAAAAAAAGTTGGGAACCACTGATTTAAATAATCTTTATTGGCCGGATTAAAAATTATTTTACTAAAATCAACTTTTTGTTTATGTTTATTTATTTATTCAGTTTTTAAAATCAGGCTTATTTCTATTTATGTGATTTAACTTTTGTTTTAGATAATAATCACTTTTCATCTAATTTCGAATTTAGAATATTTTGAATCTATATAAATATTCTAAATATAAAGCCATGTCTGATTTACATTTTGGTAAATTAAAAGAATAAGATTTGGAAGCAAATAGCTGCGACTGTAAAAATAAATAGTTAGTACATTTTGAAAAGTTTTCTAAACTATGGTTGGTCAAAGCTCAGACAGTATTTCAGATACATTGTTAATATATAATTTTAAAAGTATGGTGGATCCGCTTATATATTAAATAAAAATGAAAATTTTAAAACGGAAAATCATGACTTGCCGATGCTAATATAAAAGAGATATTATCCAAACATTGACTTAGTTAATGCTTAGTCGACAAGACCGGATAAGTATTTCCAAATCCACAATCGATATTTGGATATATTGGTATGGTGGTCCATAATCAATGTTCACGGATCAGGGTAGAGTCTTTGAGGCAAAGGAAATTAATAAATTAGCGATCCGTTTTGGAATAAAACAAGAATTTACCTACCCATGTCAAC
This sequence comes from Platydemus manokwari, assembly GCA_037951405.1. Taxonomy (NCBI): domain Eukaryota; kingdom Metazoa; phylum Platyhelminthes; order Tricladida; family Geoplanidae; genus Platydemus; species Platydemus manokwari. The sequence continues at coordinate 3,806 of JBBMOY010869977.1, forward strand.
ACTAGGCAAATAGCATTGTCGAAAGAATTATTAGAACAGTTCAAAGACATAGTAGAAACAACGTTGGTATCGTAATAACTGGCTTTGGATAATACCTCGGATAGAATTTATCATCAATGCAACATATCAAAGCTCAGTTCAACATCCGCCTGTTGAAATATTGTTTGAGTGACGAATTAATGAACCAGAACGATTAAATCAACCAAGCCACAAGAACCAGATCATCAAAGAAAAGGAAAACCAGCTAAAATCAGTAGCCACAAACTTAACGAAACTCAATGATAAATAAAGAGGTTGTCGAATTTTCGTAGTTGTAGGAGTTTTAGTCAAGAAAGAACCTTACAAAATAAAGAAGCACACTGATCGGAAGGTTTTCATAGCATTTTGAAATTTAAGCCCACATCGTGTGTTTTTTGATTTCCAAGGACAGCCAAAACCTTGAAGAATTGAGTGGCTAAAAGATCTCTCCCGTGGGAATTCGGATAAATATTAGATATTCGATTTGTTTAAATATTATAGAAAAAAATAAAATTACATGTAATTATGGTAAATCTTTGAATCACAAGGAGTCAAAGAGATGACTTTTAGAAGGGCAACAAAGATATTAATTTACAGTCCTTCTTAACATAATCGAATAAATTAATTGAGCGACAATTTAAACAAAACGACAGAATACTATGTAAAAGCAGCACTAAAAATAAACAATACACAAATTGGGTTTCAATATTGCCACAGATTGAGTACACTTTGAATGTTACGATGCGAAAAATGATTGGAGTTAGCCCATCAATGAAACAAAGATTACGAAATATACGGTGGACCATATGAAGTGAAAGGAATAAACTATGAAAGAAATCATCAATTAGAAGATGGAAATGGTACAGTGGTGAGACGGAAAGTAAAGAAAATTAAAAGAATTTAAAAAGGCATTTGGGAAAATTTAAAATAAATATTAAAAATAAATTTAAATGAAAAAAATTTAAAATTATAAAATTTATTAATAAAATTTTTTTAATTTCAACGATTAATTTAGCAATTTAGTCTGAAAAAATTCTTAAATAATTTACATATTTTGACATTTATCTTCCAGATTAAGATTGGCAATGATTTTTAATAGTAAATATTTCAAAAAATTTCTCATTGACTAATTATGATAAATGTCAAAATTTAGAAGAGAGCAGGTGCTAACAATAAAGTTTATTCATTATATTCATCAACATCAAATAAATTCAATCGTATGACTAGCTGAAAGATGTCATCATATTGATATTATCTTTAAATCAATTACCTTATAACGATAATATGTTTCATAAAAGGATACTGGGCGATATTTATAATGGAATGAATTGATTTAGAGAAAAATTTGAGATAAAAAATTTGTTACTGATTATGTAATTGATAATTTTTATAATTTCTTTCGTCGGAGATATATTATCATAAAATTAATTTAATGAAGAACAAATAAAATTTAATTATTGCATTTTATTATGATCAAATCATTTCATTTACCACTGAATAATCACCTTGTAACTACCTTGACTACATGTCCAGTTGATAGTTGTAGTGAATATTGTGTTTCGTTGAGTAGCTTTTACACCTGGGTTGTATTGCATATTTATTGCATATGCAGAACCATAATCAATTATACCAACAATTGCCAAAACAATATATTTGGCATGATCATTTCGAGATTTAGCAAAATATAAGCTTTGATTTTCAAAAGTGTTGCAAGTATTTTGATTTTCTGCATCAGCGATTACCTGTTGAGCTTGTTTTTGCAATAAACCAAATTCATGATCGTCTATCTGCCGTAAATTATCTTTAGAGAGTAATGTTGCACAACGATCTCTTTGATGCCATATCGTTTTATTTTCATAATAACTAACAAACGTGTGTGGTGCAAATCCCTGTGCATCATTGTAGACAATTGCAACCCAGCTTCTTTGCGGAGCTATGCTATGCATTTCATTAGCTAATCTCTCAGCAAATGCTTGATTATCTCCACCAATTTCTCTAAATGATTCTTCGAATTTTTGATAAGCGAATAATTTCCAATTATCTTCACAATACCGAATTTTATCTGAACAGTGATTGTTCAAAATTTCCAATTTACTTTTCCATTTTTCCGACTTAATATTAGCCACTTCACTATTATTATAATAACCCATATGTGCTCCTTCAATATCCAAACCTTTAACAATCAATTGCAAACCTTTAGTACAAAAATCCGATAAATATTGTGGATTACATCTCACATAAACCTTGTAAAGTTCTACAATATCGAATCCCATTGATCCCTGACCACCAATTAAAGAATTGTAAATTGTATCTGTGGCCGGGGAAAGTGTTCGTTCATATTGTTTCAGAAAGAAATTAAAATCTTTAATATTACCTGTTTTCCTAGCCAAAGTGAGAGATTCATAATTAGTTTCTATATTCGTAATAGGAGCGACCAAATTTATCTTTGCAATATTAAATTCAACGATATTTTCCAGCCTATCAATTTTTGATGTTATCGTATCTATCTTATTATTCACCTTTTCAAATCCTTCTTTGATGGCTTTTAATTCTGGACTATCCTGTTTTGGTAGAAACAACAATACTATTGATAAAACTGCAGATACTGCCATAGCTGCTGGTCCCAACACTGCCAGAGCTGAGCTCAATTTTGCAAATGCTTCGATAGGTTTAACTACTTTTTCATTGATTTTTTCAATCGCCACAGATACTTTTGCAAGGGCTTGACTAGCCGTACCTATAACCTTTGCATCGTAAGATGATGCCTTGATATCGTAATAAGAAGTCGCAATGACTAAGCAATACAGAAGTAACGCTATTCTAGTAAATATTCCCATTATATTTCACTAATGACTACTTGTCCAATGCCATATTTATATGTCATTATTAAAAACGTGTTGTTTAATATCGTCAGTAATGTTATATTAATATAACTAAAATGGTAAGAAAAGCATGTGTTAGTGATATTTTTTGATATTCTTTTAAAATTATCAAAACAATCATTTATGGGTTGTTATGATTTTGTGCATTGGTAATGGTAATGTCCATTTAAGTTAATCGAAGAAGTCAATGCAAGTAAAACAAATCATTGTTTTCGTTTAAAATTCTTCAATAAACAATCCAAAATTTATTGATATAATTTTCTTAAAGATTTACAAAATTTAATGATAAAAATTATAATATCAATTAAATTAATTTTTTCTAATCTTATCTTTCGAAATATTAAAAAAATCTAAAATTAGAAAATTTAATGAATTTTTAATATTACTTAAGATATTGAAAATGCCTGCTAAATGCTTGGATTCGTCAAAAACAAAGTCAAAAACCATCTTCTATATTAAAAACGGACACTACATGATTAGATAATACAAATAATTCAATATAATATATTTCATGATTTATCAAATAACCTTTAATCATTATACATTTGTTTACTGATTTGTCTTATCATTTACGTAAGCATTTCAAATCAAAACATGGTTTTGTTTTTCTAGTAATTCTCAAAATTTTAGTTATGAAAACATTAATTGGAAAAATTTATAGAAAAACAAAACCATTTTATCAATTAAACATAAATATGTAACTGAACACGCAACTATTATTGAATGATAATGAGAACATTTAATAAAATTGCGTCATGTTTGTATTGCTTGATTATTGTCACTTCTTATTATGATGTTGGTGTTTCATCCTTCAATTCTGAAGTTATAACAACAACAGCAGAAATTCTTAACAATGGAGCAACCATGATTGATACAATTGATGAACTTATCAAACATAAAGAAAAGTTTGAAAAGCTAAGCAAGTTTCTTGGAGCTCTAGGGCCGGCAGCCATGGCAGTATCAGCGATTTTATCAGTAGTAACAATGTTTCTTCCTGAACAGGATAGTCCAGAATTAAAAGCTATTAAGGAAGGATTTGAAAATGTGAATAATAAACTGGACATTATCAGATCGAAACTTGAAAGCTTGGAAAACGTGATTGAAATAAGTAGTGCCAAAGCGGCTTTAATAAATTTCGTAATTATGATTGAAAGTAACTACGAGATTTTGGAAATAGCTAGAGAATTGAATAATACTGAAAGTCTTAGATACTTTGAAAGATATTATGACTTGACATATGAACTGGCGACTGAAAATATTTACAATATTTTAATGGGAACCTATGGATCAATGGGATTCGATCTTGTCGAACTTTACAAGGTTCGAGTGAATTGTAATCCAAAATTATTATCGGATTTTTGCACTAAAGGATTACAATTCATTTTCAAAGGTTTGGATATTGAAGGTGCACATATGGGTTATAATAACTTTCATGAAATGGCAGAATTAAAGTCGGAAATTTGGAAAAATAAACTGAAAAATTTAACAAACCTTTGTTCCACAGTATTGTGAGGATAATTGGGAATTATTTGCTTATAAAAAATTCGAAGAATCATTTAGAGAAATTGGTGGAGATAATCAAGTATTTGCTGAAAGATTATCTAGATAATTTACTAAATATTACCGATTCAGCATTTAATCGAAAACAATTGCTCGCTCAACAAATAATAACTGAAGTAAAGAACGAAAATACTTGTGTCACTTTGGGAGACTATTATAGATACAAAATTAAATCTAAAGATGAGCATGCCAGATATATTGTTTTGTCAATTGATTTTAAAAATATGTTTGGATCCATTTATGCAATAAATATGCAATACAAGCCAGGAGTAAAAGCTACTTATCCAAATATATTATATACTACCACTATCGATTGGCAATGTAGTCGAGATACTTTCAAGTTGATTATCGTCTGGTCAACGAAATGAATTAAATTTGATTGGTTTTCAATTTATTTTCCTAAATCTATAAATTAGATATGGAAATTGATTAACATTTTTTTCTTCTATGTAAACTAAATTGGAATTTTACAAATACTAATATAATCATCAATAATAGTAATGACTTGGTTTTGCATTATCAGTTTTAAGTTTATCTACTAAAAATCTAAATGGATTACTAAAAAAATCAAATCAATTTATTGATTATTAACTTTGTGTGTATTATTTAGAATAGCTCTAACATTGCTCCTTTGTAGTTTTGTTTTATTTATTCTTGTATATATGTTATTGAAAATTAGATTTTTGTATAAAATACTGTGGCATTCAAGAAATAACATTATAAGCTTGTATTCACTTTATTTGTCGTTTGTGAGCTCATATATATGTCTGAAAATTATGACAGCCTAATGCAATTGATTTAACTAAATAGAAATCATGGATTAATTGCCCAAATGAGTTCTGCGAAATCGATTTATAACAAAAATTAACTGCATGAACTCGATGTAAGTGCATATTGATTATAGATAGGTAAATGAAATCAATTAATGAAAATAATATTAAATATCAGTTGTTTGTCATTGATTCAATCTCATAATTCTCTGTAACACATTGGAATCATTAGACTTATCCTCTTTTTCATCCAAACAGCTGTAATAATTCTTACATTTCTTTTGATTAGATTTTTACTTTTCAATTTGAAAATACCAGTTCTAACCTCAATAGAGTTAATTTAGAAATCTTTATTAAATCGATCTCAATTTGTTTACGAAATAAATAATAATAATAATAATAAGTTAACATCGTCAAAAATTCAATTAAATGCACGGATGTAATTTTTATTTCACTGAATTGTATTAATCATTACATATATAAACAACTTAAAAATCGATAAATACCGCATACATCAATACTTAACAATGCCTTAATACTCGGCTCTCAAGTGGTAGATAGCCATATTTTATCAGTATTGTTACTCGAGATTTGTTTGTAATTTAAGTATCATATTTCGATTTGATGTTTTTATTTATCAAGTCCCAATTAAATTTATTGATTTTGTGTGCTACAGATTCTATACCGTGCAGTTAAATCCATTTTTTAAACACAAATCCTATGACATATTAGTTCTCTATCATGGAATAGTTGCTTTATATGTGTGGTTGTGTATGCGTGCAAAGTGCTTAATGTGTTAAAATGAGGGTTTCTTGTCTAACAACGATTTACTTTCAAGTTGGAACGGTGAGTCACAGATTGAGTAAATATTTGAAGGTATGACGGAGTGGCCAATAAGATCCTTGTTCATCGGGCATATGGTGTCTGAATTAAATACAAATTGAAATGTGCCAAATTTCTAATTAGATAAAGGCTTAAGATTAAGAAATTTGAGATTATTTAATTAATAAATTGTTTAGAAAGAAATTTACTTTATAATTTTAAAACATAGACAAGGTTTAAAAAAATTCTATGTAATAAGATGAAGAAATAATTTGTGAGTGAAAGCATGAGTTTAGGGACGATGAAAGCGTAAATAAGAATGAAAAAGAGTTAGATTTTTAATATATTAAGAAATTTTAGTAGAGATTTTGTGTAGATATTCCAAAAAAATTAAAAGAATGAAGAAAATATAAATTTATTTTAAAATTAATTAAAAACAATAATAAATTTTGAGATTAAGACCTATGTTAGATGTTCAGATTATTCGAATGAAATATAAAATTTTGTTAATGATGATAGTTAGTTATACTAAACTTAAAGTTTTGGTGATTTAGTGGGATATTTAATTATAGTTTAGTAATTAATAAGATGAAGATTTTTAGTTAGTTTGACAATGATTAATTAAATATGAGTATGGGTTGATAATTATTTATGAAAGTTAAGAAGAGTGGTGAGTTTTGATGAAGTGATTTATGTGATTAGGATAGTAGTAGTGAGCACCAGACTTTTGGCAGGGTAATCTTCGAATACGAGCAAGAAATAATATTTAATTATATAAAATAATTTTAGATATTTTGGGTAGAGTTGGAAAGACTTTCAGCACACACCTTAATAAATATTTTTCAAGCACAAATTCCCAATCCAAAAACGCTATGCCTTGAAACAGAAAATGAGATGAAATCGAATGTGAGGAGGATCATTGCATGATAACTCCTTTTTTCATTTCATTGAAAGAAATCTCCATTCCGTTTATAGGCTCTCAGGGATTAACAAATCGAAATAAACTTAGGTTCAACAAGTCTCCTCACCAACACGTATCTTGTATTGAGTGACCATCAATCGTTGAATTCATGGGTGCGACCATATAACCGCGGATGTCAGATCACGAAATTTATAATTTTTCATTTTAGTTAAACCAATATTTTTTGTGTAACGAGAATCAGTACTTTACATAAGTATCTAAGATTATTAATTATCATCATTTTTATTATCATAAATAATTTAATTATATTTATAAATTTATAAAAAATAATTAAAAATAAAAATTACTTAATTAAAATACTAATTATCATTAA
>JBBMOY010871088.1:0-11152 GCA_037951405.1 Platydemus manokwari
TTTCAATAAATATTTATAAATCAAAATATTTGAATATAAATGAGGAGATTATATATAATCAAATTATTAAAATTAAAATTTTTCATAATTTTTGATAATTCAATAAGAATTTATAACAATTCAATAAAATCACAAAATATTTTTATGGAAAATTTTTGAACTGTATTGATTTATCAGAATTTTTTATTTAAGTTTTTTATTAAATTATTATCTAATTTTTTCACTTAAATTTTCATTCACAACCAGTATTACAAAAATTATTTAAATGTCTGATATCAATTGTAATGGATAATGTGCTTTGGAATAAAAACATCATTTTATCTGCTTGTCATTGACTCGAAATCTCAATGAAATAGTTTGTTATTTTGAATACACCAATAAGTTAATTATTGAACAAAGAGATTGGTGATCTTATCGAGTAGAAAGACCAATAAAATAATTGTATCTGTGGCATACTTGTTTGCGTAACGCTAAAATTTATAATGGTGGACCATGTGAATACACTGATGTTAAATCAAAGATTAAGTCAAATAAAATTTTAAAATCTAATTCAATTCAATCAAAACCAATTTTTCAAATGATTTGATCTGATAACAATATCTGCCACGGTTAATTACTTTTAATTTATCACACAAACACTTCATGTAACTTACTTTCTTATTGCAACAATGGGCTATAATGTCTTTTTTATTTACACGAGGATCAAAATTATGCAAAAGATTTCAGATACGTTATTAATTTTCTAAATGCGATGAAGAAATCTTCAGATTATGTATTAATAATAATGTTTCAAGGATTTTGGAATCAATTGATATACAAATTACCGTAAATTACGAGTACTAGGACCCTATATTTGATAAAAACCACCCCTTATTTTTAGAGCAAATATTTTATAAAAATCTAAATCACTTTATTCGTCTTAGAAACCATGAAATTCTTCTTCATTGTCAAACATATTTTCTATTTCAACGTGTTGCTTAACCAGTATTGTGGCTAACTCTTCAATTTCCTCATAATCTGTGTCTGAGGCATCTAAGACATTACTAATACCCGTTTTCTTAAATTATTTGATGACAACATCTTTTTTGATGACATTCCATGAAGATTTTACCCATAGGTAGACTTGTGATATATTATTAATATTATTAATAATAATATCGTTGTTTCATCATAAAAATTATAATATTTTATAAGATTGGAAATTTTTTTTTGGGAAAATCAATATTAAACATAAAACAAACCAATGCAATGTATTAAAATTTGGAAAAACAAATAAAGTAAGGAAAAATATAGGGTTTATTTTTTAAATTTATGAATTTTTGATTTGAAAGTAAGTAATTTTCATTGTTTAAATATTAATCAGAAATTTTATTGTAGAAATAATTTTATATTATTTAATATATTAATGAAAAGTAGGATTTCAGAGAATCGACGAAATTCCAACGCTACAGGATTAAATAAAATATTGATTAATATCACAAGAGGTTGTTTCGGAATATAAAAATTATTGTTCCGAGATAGTGCATGCCAATCAGTATGATATAACACCCAATTCATAAATATGAAATCAAGAATGGAAAGGAGGAATTATTAACATTAATTATTTAAATAAATACAACGTGTTTCTTTATTTAATCACATCACTATAACAAATATTTTTCTTTTCAATATTTTGTGGTATAGACTTTCTCAAACTTATTTTTATATTGACAAATTTTTACTTGATCTAAAACTTTATCTATAAGTAGTGGGTTTTGTTTTTGCAAATCTCTTTAATAATAAATATTTCTTTCGAATATTTTGACGTATATCCTCTCTCAAATTTATTTTTATGGAAGGAAGGAAGAAAGATTTTATCATCCCCATCTATAACCGACTCACAGGTTATTAATGTCTCTTTTTTGTACTATAAACTCTTGGTGGAACCAGAGGCGTACATTTGGATGAGTCCTTCAGACAACTCCCTTTGAAGTATCAAAAGAGAATATCAATATTAAATACTTCTGCTAAAGTTGCATTTTCTATGTGTTCAACAAAGAAATACTTTGCAACTCCTAGTCACACTAATATTACCTCAATTAAAAAACACTATTCACCCCTCATAAGGTCAAAGACATTTGTATCAAAATCATAACTTATTTCTGTGATTTTGCTAGAAATTTTATGAACTTAAAGAATCATTAGTTACTTACAATAATAATGATAAATTCTCCTCATTCGAAAATGCATTATTATTCGATGAAATATTCAACAAAATACAACTAGGCAAAGATGACATTAAAATTGAATGACACTAAGTGAGCCGATAACGGAGAGCTGTGTTTCCATAAAATCGTCGGCTAAATGTGAAATAGTTTTCATAATACCACTTCCTTTTTTGCCATTGCCCACAATAAACTGGACATTTTCCTATATAACCTTGTCTTTTAGAGAAATCGGAACCTTTCAACCTAGCATCATTATCACTGACTTTGTTTAATTGGCAATATCTCAGAACACAAATATTTTTCTTCAATTCGCTTCTTATAACTGTGGTTTATGTGTTATAAGGTACACCATTGATTATTGTAATAACAGAAATTTCCAATTTCCTAATTCGGACTTTCGCAACAGTATTAATTCTTATGCGAAAGATTTAATTTCTCGTAAATCTAATAAATTACTTCCAATATTAAGATTAGCAAGTATGATCTTAGATGAACCAAATCCAAACTTATCTAGGTTTCTTGACTATCGACATAAAGCAATCTCTACTTTATAACTTGATAAATTTCGAACTAAATTGTGTTATCCATGGACTCTTGCTTAAGCTTATGTCTAATTTGATTTCAATTTTCAGAAAGAATTTGATTTAATACGGGTAAAAGTTTTAAAAAATATTTTACCTTCTTCTATCTCAAACTGTAGAAGATATTGTTGAACATTTCACATATTCGGTTCCTTCGCATTACCTGACCTTGGTATACAGTTTCCGTACCAAGATGTTTTTAATACTGCACTTATAACCATAAAAGTGATTGACTCGGCCTTTCAGAATGCGTCGGACTATGTACTAAATATTTATCCTTATCCTAATAATATGATTATATTATAAATTCTATAAAGTTTCCTGATCAGTGGAAGAGGTTTAAGACTCATCTTGTCTGGTGTTCGCACCTAATTGCCTAAATGGACACTCTATTAAGATATTGACTACTATAATTAACAAAAGACAGTTGAATTGGATTACTACTGGTCAGCTTGTATCGAAGAATCAGAATTAAGTTTTGAATTAAATTTTAAATTTAATTCATATAAAGTATCTCACAACCTCCTTCTTTAAAATCTTTGATTTTGTTAATTGTCTCTGTTATAAATAATCTTTTAATAACTACTTTCTCATCTCCATTATATCTCCTTCATATCTTCTTTCAAATCTTCTTTTATATTCCATTTTTATCTCTTTTACAACTTCTTTATCTCTTCCTTATCTTCCTTATAATTCACAGTCGTTGATCTGTTCAGACTCGAGTCCAGATACGTGGTCGCCATCACCATTTTAGCTGCTACTATTTTAAAACCATACATAAAAACAAACTGAAAAGTCAAGACACAATCAATTGATATTTAATTCATAATAAATATCTCACATCTCTAAACAAAAGAGCACCAAAGTTTCAGTATAGATAATGAAGAACAATGAAAAACAAATTGTCGTATTAAATTTATTTATATTTTATTTATATTTGATTATTTGATAATTAAATATCAGAACTTTTAAATTTCCGCACTGAAAATATTCAAATAAACAAAAACAAAAAAATTGAAATGCTTACAAGCAAGATCAAATAAAATTTAGACAAAAATTATTTATTGCATTCAATAAAAAAAACAACTGAAAAATGTCTTCATTTAAAATTATAACAAATGATAAAATCATTAAGTGTCAAATTTTGTGTTAAACTAAATGTTTTAATACATCGATTTTGGATTGAAAAGTTACAAATTTTTAACATTAGATCTCGAATCGTCCAGTCACTTGATATTCCGTTTGAACAAACGAATGGAGGTAATTTATATTTTTCAATAAATTTTTATAAATAAGATGTATATGAAAGTAAAATAAAGAGTTTATTATTGATATACAGTCTGTGATGTCATAGATGAAGAAATATAAAAAATGTATAATTAGTTCTTTATAAAATATGTAGATTTGATTCTACAAATAAATACTTTGCAAATCAAATTATTAAAACAATGATTTTTAAAAATTATTCAGAATCAGGTCTCCCGTTTTAAAATTGGTGATAAAGTATTGATAAATATCAATGACGAGGAAGTTATTAAGAAGATGCAGGAACAGTACGGCGGATGGAATTCAGATATGAATGAAGTAAATTTGTTAATAAATAAATGATAACAGGTGAATGATAGGTGAAAAATTGATTTTCGATTATGGTGATATTGATTGAGTTTAACTTGCTTGTAATCAAATGGAGTAACGAGATAAATTATAAAACCTCTATTGAATAGTGCAGTGTTTAAGCTTTTCAAAAGAATTACTTCTTAAAACAGTTATTTATCTTCATATGTTTGCAAATTTATTTCTATTATATAATTTAGATATTGCATAATAACAAATTAAAAGTATTTTGAAAAAATAATTCGTTGTCATTGACAATTTTATATCTCAGTGCACATGTAGACCTTCTGTGGTCATTCAATCAAATAACACCGATGTATTTGTGAAGAGTTTTTCTGGAAAGATATGTCGATTAAATGCTGAATTATTGACAATATATGAAAATAGTAAGAAAATAGCCTAAATCATTTTATTAAAACAGTCTGTAATTCAAAGATAATGAATCCGAAGAGGATATCGCTCCAATTGATGAAAATGAAGTTCTTCAAATCAATCCAGGAGAATTCAATGTTGAAATGAAGAACGTTTTACAAATGCTAGGCTTGCCGAATGTTTGAATATGTTTTGATTCATCCTTTTAATTCATTGACATTTCAGGAAAATCCATTAGAAAACTTCATTTTATCTCAGATGATAACTAGTGATCCAATGTTGTACAGTAAAACTGACTCTAGTGATAGTGAACTGCATTTAGCAGTGCAACGGAACCAACTCGGCCATTGCATTGACCTCGTCAAAAATGGTGCTAATATCAATGCTCAAAATAAAATGAAATTAACCCCAGTCATGCTGGCTTGTCATTATGGCTACGAAGATATTCTCACTTTTCTTGTCAGATCTGAAGGCGTCGATATTCATCTTGCTGTATTTTATTGATATGTCTTGCATTTAATATTTAAATTATGTCATTATTTGCTCTTAATTGTATCGATTTTTAAAATTACTATAAATTTCAGGATATTATTGATTTAAATTTTTGATGCCATCAACCTTGATTGTATTCGTTTTGATAAAATTAAAAAAATCAGATTAGATAAAATATTCTTGTATTATAATTAATTAAAGATTTTGATATATTTTATGGATATAATGCATGTTATGTAGGAGTTCGCTGGCAACACAGCACTTCATTTGGCTATTCTTAATAATGAAATCAAATCAGTCGAAATATTATTGAATTCTGGGGCCAATATTCGCACAGTAAATGGAAAAGATTTTAATGCTTGTCATCTAGCAACATTTAATGGTGATGAAAAGTAATTATTTATGATTAGTCTAACGTAGCTAGAGTAATTTATTAATTAATTTATTACTGATCATAAAATTGATCTTAACAATAATCAATGTGTGCTCTGTGAAAATAATATAATAGTTTGTATTGAACAATTGTCACTTATTGATATCATATGACTCTTAAATAGCAGGCATCAGGTTCTGTTTTACACAATGATGATGGCGGATGTAATTTTATAAATCGATTTTGCAATTCAAATAAAATTATTTCTGGTTCATTTATTTATTTATTTATTTATTTTTAAACGTAAGCTGTTCGATTTTTGTAGTTTTAATTTAAACTTTTCTAAATATAATAATATTTTTTGTTATTGTTTATAAAAGTACGATTATATGCGATAACTTATAATCTTATATTTTTAAATTATGATAATATTTAGCTTAATTGGTGTTGACATTGATCTCAATTTTCTATTTCCATGTGAATAAATTTAGATCTTTCAATGACAACAATATTCAATAACATAATTCATCAGAAATAATTGTGTCTCCATCATACTAAAGGTGTGGTTATATGTATTCATGATATCAATCCAAATCTATTCAAATCTATTTAATTTTTTCATTGCTTAACCCGATTACATAGTGATTCTATATGTTGCATAATGTGCTTGTATTGCTAAATTGTAATCATTATAGAGAGTGTTGCTACAAATACTGTTTTTTAACCTGTTGTATTTATGTTAACAGAATTCTGGAAATCATTCTCAAAAATGGAGGAGATGCTATTATCAATAATCAAAATAAAGATAAATTTGCGCCAATACATATAGCTGCCATTAATAATCATGTTGGATGTCTCCAGCTTATAATTAATCACAATGCTGATGTCAATATTCGCAACCGCGTATTTCAAACTGCTTTACATATGTCTGTGTTTCAAGCATATCTTGATTGTGTGAAAATCTTGGTCGAGAATAATGCCGATATAAATTTAAGAGATATAAATGGTGATACACCTCTCCACGACGGGTTCCAATTATTCAAAATGATTAGATTGGAAGTGAATATTATTTTTGTAATTTTTCTTGAATAATAATATCTAAAGACAAAAGGCAGACTGATTGATTTAAGCGATTTATTCAAATCAAAGGATGATCTGGATAAACAATTGAAGAATTGTGAAGATATCGTGATGTATTTGGCTGAAAAAGGGGCTAGGTTGGACATAAAAAATAATCAAGGCCAAACTCCCATGTCATTTTGTGATGATGAATTATTGAAAGCAAAGGTATTATCGATACAAACTGGGTCAACGATTAGTTTAGTGAGTACTTCCATTTACCAATAATGTTGAACAATTTTGTCAAATAATATAACTAAATCAATTCCATGGTGTGGGGTTGATAAAATAATTATAAATAATGTTTAGTTAAAATAATTAACTATTTTTATATGAGCCATTTATGTCAAGTAAATGAAGTCATAATGAAGAATATTTGCATGCAATCTATCTGTGATCAAAGTCTGAAAATATTCCTCCTTAAATATCGTAATAAATTCATTTTACCGAGAAATCATTGCAGCATAATGGTATATAACAATCATAAACACTAGATGGGGATTTTTGGTACTTAATTATTAAATTTTACTGACTCTATGCAGATAGTGTCAATAAATTATCTCATCTCTTATGGGTAAACGTTTAAGAGCCCTTCTTCAAGATTTTGTGGGAGATTTGGCCTACTTGGCACCCCTTGCACCGAATTTGTGATGAATTTATTTGTTTAGTGAAAGTTACTTCTAGTTGAACTGGGTTCAAGCTAGAATTTTTATTTTACGGCTACTAATTGATTATTCGGTTTAAGTTATCTTAACTCTTTTTTCAAATGATGATAAATCAAATTTTACCACACTAATAGGGTTTGTTGTTGGCTTTCACTTGTTAATCATTAATATTTTGGTTAAAATTAAATTTCCAAAAGTAATAAATTTCATGTCTAGGATGTGTCTCGTAAGTGTCGCACTTATGATTGTTTAGGTCAAAAACTCTAGAAATATTCAGAGTAATTTAAAAAAAAAGAATAGTTCAACCCAGTTAATGATCATAAAATATTTTGAAATCAATATTGCAATGAATATTAACATTTAGGTTGAGCAGCCTGCACCTCCCGTTGATGAAATTCCAAAAACAGGTGATGATAAAATTGAGGAATTGCAGAATATATTTCAAAATAGGCGAAATGAGGTAGAAATATTAATTTATAATTTTAATAAGAACGTTATTTTAATTTCAAAAATAATAAAAATCTCAGAATAAAAGGCATATAACCCAGCCAACTAATTCTGAAATAAATAACCAAGTTTGTAAAATTACAATAAATGAGAGATAAAAAACAAAAACGAAAATATTTTTTTCATTATAATTAAGTTTTTTTATGTTTTCTTTTCTTAATTATTTCTTTAAAATTTCTTTTCATTATTTATGTTTTCACGGATAAAATGCATTAAGTCTTGAATAGTATATATTTTTCCGGATGAATTTAACATATAAGGATAAAGCAGAATCTATTTTAATTTCTGTTGTTACAAAACATCTATTTATTAATATTGATCTTTCACCTTGGGAACTAACATTAAAACAAAATATTGAGCCTAACTTTTGAAAATCTAAAATGTGGTTTATTAAAAATTCTTCACATAAATCGATAAAGGCTAAATAGAGTTCTATTTGGTCATTGTTGGTTCGATTAATTTGCATCGGCTTATTGTTTAATATAGCCACTTGCCCTTTTTATATTAATCGTTTTCGAATAGTAACAATATTTCTACATCTATTTAAATAATTTACCAGAACACGTATATCAGGATGTAATTTTTCTAATAAACCTAATTCATTCTCTGGAGATAAAGTTAATTCTGGCATAAAATTTCTCATAATTTAAAAATAAATATTCATTTTACTTTTTGCCATTAAATATTTTCTCATCATCTTAATTTCAATTTAAAGTCAGTCTAATTATCTTGAACACAAATAATTGGTTTAAAGGAAACATTTCTGTGATTATGATTTATATAAAGCTTTCTTTTTTAAAAACATTTATACACGTGATTTTACAATGAGTAGTAACATTATTTTCTAAAAAAATATTTTTCAATTCTTGAATTTCGATAATCAATATTTATTTGATGCCTTCTTAAATTTTTGTTTAATAAGTTCCAACTTAAATTGGATCGCTTGTTTAACGAAGTTTGCTAACAATGACGAATTACTGATCCATAAAAATAAAATAATTTTTGCGATGGCAGTTTTGCAATGAAGTGTTTTTCTTACTAGCTATACCTTCAATGCAGTTTCAAATTTATCTATATCGCTGTATTTCTTACCAACCCCACTAACATTAATACACCCAATCTCTACCAATTTTATTTTATATGCTTTAATCCTATCTTCTCTACTAACATATTTGAATGCAATTTCTTTAACCACAATTATTTCGGTGAGGAAAATTAAAATTAAAATAATTCTAAAATTTATTTAAAAACTTTTTAAAAATTTTTATAAACATTGAAAATATAAACATAGATTATTTCATAATTTACTATGACATAATTTTTGAATAAATTTTATATATAAACTCTTCCTGTCCTTATTGGCTCCTTCTTTATATACTTTTAATTATATACTTCAGTTAATATACATCTTACTGACTCACTTCGCTTTCTCTGAGAATAATTTGTTGTGGATACAGGGTATTTTAATTGAAAAATTTAGCTGAATTGCCTAGCTAAATAACATCCTAAATTTTTGTTATTATTTAATCATTTTAGATATTTACCTTGAAATATATAATCAAGCATCAGCTACAACAAAAACAAGCACCTATTTAAGCCTAGTTCTACAATCTTTACAGAATTTTGTTTGAATTGCTTCACCGATATAATTAGTCTTATAATGATTCAAGGCTTTTACGGAATAACTGGTACATGGTGATATTTGCTGCTAAAGAATTATCTTTCCTTTATAATCTTTAAATAGCGAATTTAAGATAAAGACTACGCAAACAAAACACAAATTTCTAAAGCAGAAAAATGAGATTTTAGAAACATTAAGATATCTTAGAATTGCAAGAAAAACAACTATATATAACAAAATAATACAAATAATCTCGAGAATGAATTCAAGAATGAAGTACTGAGGAGGAACTTTCAGAGGGCACAGAGTAGTAGCAATTTTATGAAATTCAAATAATCTAATTTACAATTTGAACAATTCAAATCGAATGTCCATAATGATAATTTTAGCAACAATCTTCTAGTGTTCCAAATTTTAAGGCATTAATTGATCATCTGGATATCATATGCAAATTTTATTCAGACTGATGATTGTTGGAAAACATTAAAATATTAATGTTACATAGTTGAATCAGTAATGTCATCTAATTTAAACGGCCTTAAATGTCGTCATTTTCACAATAGCCTCAACAAACTGAATCAGATTCTAACTCACAGTCTTCATTCTACCAAAATAGAGGATTCCAAAGCCAAAACCAGTCCACCTAGCGAAGTCTACGAAAGCTCCATTCCAATTGAGTAGTAGACATTTATAAAACTGTTTTCGGATTTGTTTTATAAGAATTTGTGATTTTTGTGATAATCTTTGCTTGAAATATAAACAATTAATGTTGGAATGTGTAAATATATTTTTGATAAATTTATTTTTGGATAAATAAATAATTTATGTATAAAATGTATAATTATCATAAAAACAAATGACGCACAAAATAACATTTTTGAGAATATTAATAATGAATAAAAATATAATCACGTTTACAATTTTTGACAAAAATAATTTGATTCATCTGTTTTATTCATTTTACCATTTCAGGACAATCCTTTTGAAGACATGGTTTTATCTCAGCTGATAACCAGTGATCCAATATTACGCATTAAAACTGGCTCTAGTGATAATGAACTTCACATAGCAGTCAAACAGAACCAACTCGACCATTGCATTACACTCATCAACAATGGTGCAAATATCAATGCTCAGAATAACTTGAAAATGACCCCACTCATGCTGGCTTCTCATGCTGGCTTCGAAGATATTCTCACTTTTCTTGTCAAATCTGAAGGCGTCGATATTCATCTTGCTGTATTTTATTGATCTGTCTTGTATTAAATTTTTAAATTATGTCATTATTTGCTTACAATCGTATCGATTTTGGAAATTACTTTTTAAATTTAGAGATGTCATCGATTATATTAGTGTTGTTGGTATTGATGAAACAATTTTTAAAAAATATATGACCACGCTAAGCCATGCGAAAAATTATCGATTAAAAGAAGAAATTGTAAATTATTAATTTTAAAATTAGTAAATCAAAAAGCATAATGATGTTATCAAAAACAAATCAGATGAGATTCGATTTCTTTGTTATATAATACATTACAGATATTGATATATTTTATGAATATAATGCATGTTATGTAGGACATCGCTTGCAACACAGCACT
>JBBMOY010872199.1:0-11152 GCA_037951405.1 Platydemus manokwari
GATTTTTAATTTATAATTTATTTGGATTTGTTACTTTTGAATTCTAATGAAAACACAATATAAAATAGCATTAGCATGATGCAAATTGAATGATTAGCACGATTTGAAATAATTATAGATTATTGCTTCCAAGCTTAGAAAATTATAAAAAATAAAATTCAAATTTTCATATCCAGACCTTTGTTTAAAAAATTAATAAGGCTTTGTTCATCAAAAATGATATCATTTAATATGAAGTAAAAAGCAAACAGGGAAGCAATCAAAACAAGAAAACACACACAAAGATAGCAGAAACTATGTAAATTTTCCAAAATATTGTGAAAAGCACTTTAACATCTGATTACATGATTAACATGTAACACGATTTGCTTGCAAATTTTACAATTTACAGGACTATTGTTTCGCTGATAATAACAGAGATGATATTATTTTATTGATTTTTGCCGAAGACTTTTCCTTCAGCTCAGCTGTATTATTGTGGAATTTAATGATTATTTAAAGAAGTATTTTCGGAACCACAACGGACAACCTAGTCGACTTTGAACTCCTATATTGTTTCCCCAATTAATTACGATAATTTTGATTGGTCATTTTGACATATAAACAATTAAATTGCTCTTAAAATAAATAAACCTAAATTTTGAGAATATGTGTCACTTAGTACGAAAAGTTTGTTAATCGATATCGTTAAACTTCAATTAATTTTAATCCAATGCAAATTAATGGCATCAATATGTTTCATTTTGAATTTATCTTATCGTTTTCTATCTATCTGGCCCCTATTACTAAAATCAAAAACTATCATATATACCAGTGGTGGCCAACCGGTCGATCTTGTAGCAAATTTTAATCTATCGCGTGAGATGAAGTCGATCTTACGTACACAAAAGTTGTCCACTTCTGATATATACTACTGAGAGGCCGAACACAATCGATAATAAACAACCTTTAGAGTCAGATTATAAGCAAGGTTGACACATTGATTGCACTCTAATCCTAGCAATTATTATATTTCATATTTTTATATATAATTTATAATGTTTATATTTATATATAATTTATAATAAAAGTTAAGAAAACCCTTATATTTTATGAATTCATATTATTGGCCATATAATTGGAATTTCTAAAATCAACGTCATATTTGAAGAATTTTTAACTGTTTTTTCAGATTCTTTTCGAAATTTTCAAGAAAATTCAAACAACACCATTTTATATGAAAAATCGAAATCTCACATCGACAGAACAGTGATTCAATTCGTCTGTCTAACCGAAAACAAAGAACGACATGTTGGAGAATTTTATTTTCAAATAATTCAAAGAAAACCTTTCCGAACGTCATTAATCTTAAACAATTCTTTCGATAACTTTGGAACGCATAACACTGTTTTTAAACAAAGCTCTAATCATGTTTCGAACCTCCGAAGCAGACATATGCTTAGACATCATCTTATCAGCATCCAACCATCGTTCTTCAATCGATTTGAGACCATTTTCCAACAAAAAGATAAGCTCCAACAATTTACCCCATTTCATACAATTATCGAACAAATATTCATCAACAAGTTCAAAACTGTCCCCATTATCACCAGTTTCATTTGTATGACCATTTTTATCGGTGTGCTGTTTGATAATGATATCAATAATCTTATCCTTGAAATCATGAAGCAGAGCTACTAATTGTTCATTATCTGCTTGAATGATATCGGGCAAATTCAATATATTGCCTAATATTTGATCCAATGACCAATCAATGAGTGAACCTAAATCATTTATAAATCTATTGTGTGTATGTGTGTGAATGAGAACAGATATGATTTACCATAAACATTATCGAACACATTTCCCGGAAATCCATCATATACTTTACTCAATGAAGATAAATGAAAGCAACATTTTTTCATTGCTTTATTGATTCGATCCTTATTTTCATTGCCTACACCCTGTAAGAAAGAAGTCAGATGAAACGAGTGATGAATATTTCAACGAATGAACAAACTCGAAACGAAGTAAAATCTTCGAAAAATTCAGATATTAACAATTTTTCTTTACTGGTCTCCTGAGAAATACAATCAATGGCTGCATCTCTAAATCGATAGACCAAAGAAAGAAGATTTGATGGAGTCATTTTGTAAATATTATCCATCTCCGGAGCTTGAGATTGGGCAATATCAGTGTGAAGTTTGATTTCAGTGGTCCATTTTAAACAATGATGGGCCAAATACATACAATTATTGTAATGAATGACTGAAAAATGAAAAATTGAATCATAAATCATTTGATAATAGGAAATAATATTGATGAAATATTTGGTGAAATTTTATATCAATGAAATAATTTTTATGAATATTATTTGTTTTAATTATTGGATGATGTAATCGCTGATTAATGAATTAAAACAAGGGGCAAAAGGTGAATAAAAATAATCGCAATTAAATATGAGCCCGCACAGGTGGAAATCAATCGATAACTTTAAATGAAACAATATATGAAAATCTAACAATAATATAATCTATTCAATATCGATATATATAATCAATAATATAATCTATTCAATATCTATATATAATCAATTATATAATCCAGCAATATTAAAGTGAAATTCATTGATAAATTTAATGGAATTACAATGATTACATATGGTTTTAATCAATCAAATATTTTTATAATGATGTCATAGATCGATAATGATGATGTAACCATTGATTAATATTTGAAAATAATGTGGGCAAGTTTTTATAATCCATATAATATTGATGTGAAATTTATCGATAAATTTATGTGATTGTAATTACATATGGTTTTTGATGATGACATCATAAATCGATTATTGTGATGTAATCCCATGGATATAGCTCATACAAATTTCCTTAATATCAACAACACAGTTGTTTATGACAACACTTCAATCATTAAATTGATTGTTGGAATCAATATTTATTTTCATATCAATAATCAATAACATTGAAATGAGAAATCAATATTAATTTCTTACCTGTTGCTAATGGCAACTGATCCAAGAGATCTTTATTTGTCAAGGGAACAATATAAAGATACATCATGATCATTTCAGGTAATAATTGTAGAAAATCACAGATTTGAGAATGATTATTAGAATATTCATTTTTGAATAATTCAATGGTTTCATTAATAGAATTGACACAGTGAATAACAGAATTGCTTACCTACACATGAATATATTATATATACATACATCAATCATAACCATTAGCAATATGAAATGATTGATTCTTGTTTAGTAAAGCTCATATATGGATTCATTTCCATGAATATTTAACTGAATACAACTCGGGCAGTAATTATTTTCAGATGAAACAATAATTATTAAATCGATTTGTTAATGTTTTGTGATAAAATATGACAAACATAAGGGTTATAAAAACGATTGGATGTCTAAATCATCGGTTAAGTTTCCATTAGATCTGTTTCCATGTCATTCCCACCAATGAGAATTAAATAGAACTCTGTCATTGTCATTCAACATCGTTATTATCTATCAATTGGTTGTTGGGCACCTGTTTTGTGATACATTTTGCCTTTCTACCAGTGATTCCCAACCCCAAATGGGGCCAGCATGCATTTTTAAAGGGGTCGACAAATTATGATAGGAGTACAAACCATTACATGTGAAAAATCGTGTTCTATGATGCTGTTAAATAAATAGTTTGTGATGGTGATTAAACTACTTCTGTTCGCAATTATCTTGACTATTACACTCAAGTATTTTTATAGGTAATGTTATTATCTGATAATCTTATTATTATAGGTGGTAATTCATTACTTGTTGCAAATTGGTTTTATTAAATAAGGTGATTTATGACTTATTTTTAGTAATATTGATTTTATTTGGGGTTGCCAAGATCTTAAAAATAGGAAAATGGGTCGCCATAGAAACAAGATTGAGAACCGCTGCTTTATACAATCATGTTTTCCACAATAGATATTACTGTTAATAAAAAGATTTAGAAAAATATACTTACAATGGTTATAATCGTTTACCTTAATGATTATATTTTATGATTATAAATGATTTCGTGTTATCTGAGAATGGACAACCCTTGATATGAGAAAAACCGATGTTATAAACATATATAATCAAACAAATATATTAATAATTATATAAAAATATAATTCATTAATAAATGAATATCATCAATAAAAATAATTAAATTTATTAAAAATAATTAAATATTTAATTAATTAAATAATTAATTAATAATTGATAAAAATCAAATGAAAAATACCTTGCAACTGGGAAATATAAACTTATCAAAATCGATTAGATTCAATTGTGTCAATTCAATATTATCAGCATCGAATATCTGTGTCAGATCTTCATTGATTGATTGATGTCGACCATCAATATCATCACAATCCAACATTGATTTCAATAATAATTCTCGTGTATTGTTTAATAGATTGGCAATTTCATTATCTCGTGTTCGACGATCAGAATCTTTGAGATAATCCGATAAAATATTATTGGATGAGCTTATAAATTGATATCGATGCAGGAAGTCGATAAAATGTTCCATTTCGACAGTCGTATTGTCTTCGAAAACGATCTCATTCAATAAATCAATCAAATGATCTGTCAGTTTGACATCAAAATATTCTGTCCGAAACAATTCTAAAATGGTTTTATTTTGATTTGGAATGACAATCGATAACAAATAATCATTCAAATGCGTTAACAGATTCATGAAATCGGTGAGAAATTTCGAAAATAAATCCTTGACAGGATTGCCGATTTTCGATTGGTCAGCTGCTATCATTAGAGATAATTCATCATTGTCATTTTTAACGAACAATCCATATGTTTGGATGTTTTGTATTGATGGAAAAATAATTTCCCCAGTGATAAATCTCAATAGCAATCCTATATTCGAACATCCAATATCTAAGTGACAACAGAGAACAATCAATGAGCACAAAACTTCTGACGACATTTTAATTTCAATACTCTTGCAATGCGGTTCAAATTCCCCGTGTTTGGCAGCATGTGAATAATTGAAATAAGGATTGAGAACATTTCTATTGATATCAATGTTAGATTCCCATATTTTTTCCACTTTCGATGTCAACTCTCCCTACAAAGATCTCCATCAACGAAAATAAAAAACGAATAATAACAAAATTCGACTAATTAATTTTAGAAATGTTTAATCAAAAGATTAATTCAATGATGTTCATCAAAGAACTAATCTCATTTAATATTTAAAAAATTCATATTTCATTGCGATTATAAATTTAAATAGAATACCTTAACATTGGCATAACTTATTAACAAAATATTATAAGCTTTCAATTCCTGTAGACGAATAGAAGAAGATTGTTTAAATTTTTCATTAAGCGTTTCAAATTCGTTGCTAATCTTATTCAAACATTCAACACTAGTAAAATAATATTCTTTACTAAGAAAATTATTAGGAGTAATATTATCACCTGAGCTGAACGTCTTCAGACAAAACTTGCAAATTATGGATATGTTCATCAAGAACTATCAAATCCATTACTATTTGCTTCATTGTTCTTAGACTGTTGATTTGT
This sequence comes from Platydemus manokwari, assembly GCA_037951405.1. Classification (NCBI taxonomy): domain Eukaryota; kingdom Metazoa; phylum Platyhelminthes; order Tricladida; family Geoplanidae; genus Platydemus; species Platydemus manokwari. Next base: position 5,572 of record JBBMOY010872199.1, read on the forward strand.
CTCTGGTACTTTTCTCTATCTTCGATTGATAAAAAAAGCACTTCACTAACCTAATTGGAGTTAAAATTAAATATTCATCATAGTAAATTGATATAAACCTGAGTGCTTTTCGAAATAATATTTTCAGTATCCACGTGAACATTTTGAAAACTTGAGGCAATTTCTTTAATCTCCGTTTCTAAATCTTCGAATTTCCCGTGTTGACGAATAACAAGATCAACCAATGATGATTTCATATTGGTGAGTTTTGCAAGAAAATTTATAACATCTTCTTCTGTGTTGAAATCTTCAATATTGCTCATAATAAATTCTAATCTTAGTTGAAATCTTTTATTTATTTATTAATTATTACCACTGATAATTAATAGAGTAATATAATTAGAAGGTGTAATTTAATATAATTAATATTAAAAATCACTTTAATTAACACGCAATTTATAATTATTAAAACACTTTGAGTTTACGTAAAATATATTTAAATTTGAAACAGCGATTATCTCTTATCAAAATTATTAAATTTAACCAAGGAAAACATTTAATTATTCCAATTATATTTAAAATTATCAAATCATAAATTGTTTTTAGTCATATTTTCATTAAACAAGTTACATTGGCTTAATAAAAACTTGTTAATATAGAAATTCAAAGAATTAAAATAATGATAAATGACGAATAAATAAAAATAAACGTAAATATTCTGTCGTTATCCTGGTCACCTATTTCTGGTATCGGCTCATTTATGTTCATTTTACTGAAGAACTCTTCTTCCCTAAGTAAATCATTTAGGTGTATCTCTTAATTTGGCATTGGTATAGGAGTTTCTTGAAGCGTAGCCCTTGAACTTCTGCCTTAATTTGACTTTTAATTACTCTTTCCATTTGCGATCCTCCTTCGAACGCCTCTATGGCAAATTTATTCAATGAGATCACCGATGACCACACTAACTCATTTACTCCTTGAAAATTCTCAATGAAAGCTGATGCAAAAGCTGCCTGTACATCTACTTCCAGAACTATTTCATCTTTCATTCAAATTTTCATATCTTGATAACCATATCCTGAATAAACTCTTCTCAGATTATTATATTGTGAAATTCTTGGAATATTTTATAAAATATTAGTATGATAATGGCCTTTAAACACACATAAAATATCAAAAATTATATATAGATTTATCCGACTCCAATGTTAACAAAGAATACTTTTGAAAATATGTAATTACGACTGTTACAAATTCAATAGTCAGACAACAATAAAAAATTATTAATTATTAATCGGAACCAGAACCAGGTATGGCATCACACATTATATTGGGCCTATTGTCCTATTCAAATAATTAAGAGTTGCTGTACTTTTGAAGCAAGAGCCATGTTTGTCTAACTGTGGATCAAGGATTGAGGGTATAGGTTCCAGTAATCCTTCTAATCCAAATTAATTTTGTGCATGAGTTGAGAGTTACTAAGAAGAAATATTCGACTAAGTCCATTCCATTTAAATCAAAAGTAATGTCATATAAATTCATTGTAATTGAGTTAATTAAAAATTACTTGGGACAAAAACGTTAAATAACAATTTTTCTTTTCAAGCTATGAGAGTGGGTAGTTTAAATACCACCCATTGATTAATTTTCCTTTCACCAAGAAGAGTGTTTCTTAAAATAATTCCTGTATGTATGAATTCGGTATGGATTTCTTGAAATAATATTGAACTTTTTGTATCGATTTGTAGTCGCGGGCTTTTTCTATTGGTGATTGCCATGAGCGTACTAATGAGCGTAATACAGTGAGCTATAATGCTAGATTTTTAATATATTTTTCGGTGCATAACTGTCATTTTTTAGATATTTTTATATTATTCTTTTCCAATTTTGTAATTAGTTTACTCTTATTATTTTTTTTATCCTTTGTATTGCTATTTATAATGTTTTTCATTTCTTTTTCCTATTTTAGTATTTTGTTAAGCTATCTATTTTTGTAAAAATATTTTACAATAATAATTATTTATGATTATATATGTCCGGAGTAGGTGTTTGATACCTATTAAAATATGTTCAGTGCATATCCCTTTAAATGGAACGGTTATTGTTGTACATTATACCAATCATACATCTAAAAACCTCGTTGATATTCCTCGAAAAATCAGATATTCAGCTTGCTCTCACTACATGTTGTAATTGACAACTTCACAATTTTATTAATATGATTATTCGTATTCCTTTTCTTTAGTGTTTTGCACAACAAAATTAGGATTACCATAATAATTATGAACTTCATTTTTGTTTTATTTTATCTCTTCTATCGCAGATCCTTTTTTAAAAAGAAAATTATTAAATGTTCAGTTATTTTGAAATGCTTTATGTTCATTTGACATTCATGAATGTATTATATAAGTGAGTTCGATTTTATTTTAATTTCAATTTAATGCGCTTTGAATTTGAATTCAATTTTACTAATATCAGTATTTCAAATAAAAATTCATTTCTTCGACGTCTTTTATAGCAAATTCATCATTAATTTTGAAAAAAATTCCAAAATAAATTTATAATCGTCGTCTTTACTCAACACTAGCTTTAGATACTAACTAATACTCGCAATTGATTTTCTGTATCTATCTATACTCTTTAATGTTGTCACCACTGCTAAATTTGGACATTCGAATTTTTGTTCCTTACTTCTTCCCACCACGGAGTAAAAATTTAAAATATATTTTTAAAAGGTTGGAAAAAGTTTATTTAATAAATAAAAGTGCTACCGTTTTAGTAAGATAATGTAAAAGTTTTTAAAAATTAAATCTAAAAACTCTCAGTTAAATTTGAAGTTTAGTATTTTATTAAATGTAATAAATATATTGAATTAAATTTACCTTTGATTTTCTTGAGTTTAATTTAAATCATTTATTAATACTAATCATATTTTTTGTCATATTGGACTGCTCTTGATTATTGTATGTATTTTGTGCGTTTTTATTATTATCATTTAGTTTGTTGCTATTATCCTTTAGTTTGTTACTATTATAATTTAGTATAAAAATGATATAGTGTTGTTACGTTTCGAGGCTTTTTTCTTTAATTGATTCTTAATTATTTTCATCAAAATCCACGACTTAATCAGTTCTCAGAGTCCGTTTTGACCCTCGGGTAGTAACATTACCTATATTCTTTGTTGTTCCTTCGTCTCGACGTTCACGACTTTTATGGCGATAAGTGGAACGGAATTAGAAATCGATTTATTTAACTTAAAGCTTATCGATGTCATTTATTTTACTACCAGTCTTAATTAATTTAATAATACACCATAATAACTTCAAAAGGTGATTAATGATAATGAAATATTTAATGATGAATTTGTGAATTCTGAAAACTAAATGCCAAGTGGATATCAAAAACTAATGTTTGACTTCAAAATATGTATAAAAATTAAATATTTAATACTTTTTTATAATTATAATTTTAAAGCTACTTATATACACATAAACGATGAATTTGATGTACATGTGGGGAACTAACCAGTCCATTTTGAGCCAACCAAATAAATAAAAAATAAGAATAAAATAATATAAAAGGTTTTCAAAAAACTACAAATATTCATAAAATTTTTAAATTTGTTTTACTGCACCAAAATTAATCAACATTAAGGTCATTGAGCAAAAATCACATCCAAATCTTAAAATAGATACAACGGTGCACGTAAAATAAAAATAACCACACTTGTTGCCATAATTAGACGCATAGGCTAAAAATAGTAACCTATGCTGTACATATGCTAAATTTAGCAACATATGCTACCAAGCATAGAATGTTACCCAAAATAGCCCCAAGATGTATGACTCATAAATAGAGATAAATCTGTATATATACTGGCACAAACAGTCAACACTTGCACAATAACGACTTCTCACTTATTCAGCGAAATTTTGTTACGAAGCAAATTTTTATACGAAGTGAATTTTTCCAGAAGTCAATTTTTTCGAGAAGTTTATATTTTCAATATATTATATTTTGTCTTATTTTACTACTGTTTATTGAATTTTATTTTATTATCATTTATATCATTACCATTTATATTTTAAATACTATTTTTATTATAACTACCCGAGCATATAGCGCCAACAACCTCTTATCTGTCTGGAGTCCAGATAAGTTGAAAATTTAGGGTAACCATATTTTGGGAAATTATTAGCGTTAAAAATCCTTCTGATCTTACAGCGTTAATCAATATCTTTTTACAAATTGTGTATTCGCAATTTGAAATTATCATTATTATAAAAGAACCCGTCAATCTTTAACATACAATTCAGGAAGCAGATTGTGAACATTATGTAAGTATCCTTTTCAAGATGATTTTCCGAGCTCCACTTGATAAATAGGAGAATATTTGATATAAATACTAATATGTAATTTTAATTGTGTTACCTAATTGTTTGTTCTTCTAGTAGAAAAATATGGTCATATCGTAATCTTTATATAGGCAGCTATGAATTATTCGTAGATATTCTCTATGAATTTTATTTCATGCAGTGCATATATGTTTAATGCACTGGAATTTGTCATGACAGAGAGGAATTCTCTGCAATTAAATACACGTTAATTTGTTTTATTTAATGCATTGATATTATTTTATTCTAGCTGGATATTCTAGACGCTGTGAGAGATAACTTATTCCACTTGATTATTTGATGGATGAATTCACTACATGTATTGTTTTAATAAGTGAATTTATTATATGTTAATTTTAGAGGTTGTAATAGTATTATATAAATGCCGGGTTTTTTATTAATTATGGGTATTATTAATTGGAGTTTATATTATATTGTATTCCTTTTGATCACAAAGTCTCCCTGAATCCGTATAAAAATGTTTTACATTAAAATTTTGAGTATTATAGATCCATTTAATTCCTGAACATTCTTATCATTTATAAAAATATTACATAGTTATGGGTCTACTTTGATATAGTTCATTTAATTTCGAAATTCTACCACTGATAGAGCTGTATGATATCACTTGAAATTCCTAATAAAAATTAATATACTGTTACATAACAGGATCAAGTTCAACAATATCATCTTTATTTTCAGCAGATGAAAAGATGAAACCACAATCGTCTCAATCATTTAATTTGACTCTTAATTTTTGTGAATTTTGCATGATTTTGATTTATTTATGTGTAAAGAAATTTTGAAAATAATTTATAAAAACAATAGAAATTATGACACCACAAAAATTATACATTGTGTATGTTGTGGTTTAGGGTCTTTGATTAACTTGTATATGTGAGTTCTATATACTACCGGTTGAAACGCAATATCAATCTGGTAGGTGCGTGCTCCTATATTCTTAATCAATAAACAAATATCAATATACAATGATAACAATAAAAGTCATATTATAAGATTTATTTTCCCTTTTATAACAATATACACATGTTATTTTACAACTACAAAAACCAAATTAATTACTTTTTCAAACAAACAATATCCCAATTTAACAACACGCAGATTATAGAAAATATTTTCAACTAAGGAAGGCTCCGATAACGAACCTCCTTTGTGTTTATATAAAGTTTAAATATATATATATATAT
>JBBMOY010873310.1:0-11151 GCA_037951405.1 Platydemus manokwari
TTATTATTATTATTATTATTATTATTATCATTATTATTATTAATATTATTAACATTATTATTATTAATGACATTTATCTGTAGTATTTTTGCTTAGTCATAATAAAAACTCATTTAATATTCCTGTCTCTGTGATAAAAAAAAGTATTGAATTGAAAAGTATTTCTCTCTAAACGAAATTTTCGTTTTATAATAATAAATTCTGACCTTTTCAAATGTGTTATATTTGAAAAAAGAAATGTTACAATATCTACCATCGATAATATATTTTTTATTAAAATATGAGATACTCCATTTGCAAATTTGTTTTCTCATTTCTCACGATCTCAAAAATAATCGCGTCTAACTATTAATAGATTCTATTATTATCAATTCAGTGTAGGATTGAACATATTGTATTTTCCAAATATCAAATATCGATTCCGATTAATTGAATTTTCGCTTAACTTTTTAAAATTTTGTTTACGTAACGCAGTTGCCATAGAAACAGTAATTGATGTATGAATATTCTATGATGCAAGATTACTATTCAAAGTTATATTTTAACTATCATAATAAATATAATGAAACAACTAGTTGTATCTAAACTCAGTTTCTAAATTTGGATCATAAATTTCGATTATAAGTGAATATCTTACTACTATCGAATTCTCCGGCAAATATCATCTTTATTCTGAAATATATTAATTAGTTAACGTTGGCGTTAACAGTTTAGTTCGTCTATCGACACATCCATCATAATAGTAATAGTGACAAAGATTCCATATGAAGATAAAATTTTCAAGTCAATTTTAAAATTGTTATGTCTTATAAAACGATTACAATTTTACAAAGCCCAATATTGATTTAAATATACTCGATATCACATTAATCGAAAATCCATTCACAATTTACCATAGTCATTTTGGAATTTTATTTTGGAATTTGATTTTTCCTTCCATTATTTCTAATATGGTTTTATTTTTTTCATATTTGATTTCATCTAATATTTTTTGAAGCTTTAATGAAAAATTAATTTCCAATCGTTCGAATTGCAAATCTATAAGATTAATCTTTATCGCTTTGATCAATGATTAGAATGTCTTTCCCATAGATAATCTCATCCACAATAACGCAAATTCCATAGCCAAGCATGTGTCTAATCGGAGCAATTTTCAATTTCATTAAAGCTATTGATAAAGTCGTCCAATTGAATGTTGAATTAATATCTTATACCTATAAAATGACGGTTCAATTCTCTATTAGATCATAATTGATATAATTGACTGGTTGGTTTAAAAAATAATTTTTCAGTTTTTTTGTCTATCAATATTTGGGAATTCTGTTCATTTTATATGTGTATGGCCAACCACGGAAAATTTGTTGTTGTATATTATAAATTATGATTCTTTTATCTCAGTAAATATATAATTTTCCAATAATATCTCCCTCACCCTCGATCTTTCATTGTGAATTATTAGTTTTGGAATTGAAGATTCAATTTGATATAGATATTTATAAAATAGACGATGACCATTATGATTGATTAAGCTTCATCTTCCAAATAGCCATCTGCTACCGACATCAGCACCATCAAGTATGACTGCTTCATGGAAAAATCTTCAATTCAACGAGGATCCACAATTATCTCGAATCACCAACGAGTTGTTTCCATCAAGCCGAAGTCTGAATGAAAAGGTGACAAATCTGTTGGTCAAACAGACTGCTGTTATATTAGAGGATGAAAATTCAGAAAATCCCAACATTTTTTCATGTATGTGAAAAGATTATTAATTTCTTTTATTTATTTTTATTCATTGAAATTTGGATTCGTTAAATATTTGGGAAACATTCCAAATAATTTTTTTGTTTATTTTCCATAATAATATAATAATAATAATAATATCGATCATATAATAATAATATAAGGTTTATAAGATCGTTAGGAATGTCTCACTTGTTTTGGAATTATTATCTGTCAGCTTGTGGATCTAATCATCACAGTATATCGGGTGCAAAATTACAATCGATGTTAATCAAAACTTAAATAAAAAAGTAACACCATCGATAACTTAACCTTTTTAATGGCTATACATTTACATTTTCTGAGTAAGAAGTTTCCAGCGAAAAAAGTTACGATAAAAGCTTTTGGTTTGCTAAATCCTAAAACCGATTTGTTCATCTGAGTACAGTTAAAAATATAAACTTAAAAACATCGATGTCATTTTTTAGGGATTCATTTTCCTTTTGAAGAATAGATCGCAAAAAGTTGTGGTTTTGGGAAGAATTTGATATTTTATTTATTATTGATTTATTTCAATGGTATAATCGATTGTGAATCCGAGTTGTAAGCTGTTATTAGGTGAATTAAACAGGTCAAACTTTTTCTCATTGACTTCCTTATGCGAGCTTCATTTAAATATTATTTCATATATTTTATGAGGACGTCTTCGTAAAATCCAATCTTTGAATCCCTGACAAAAAATCCAAAATATCTTTATGTATCGGAAGTCATTTACATAATGGAGCGGATAACGAGTCTTATAATAAGTTTTATCATGCTTTTTTAAATAGAAATAATGACAGCCCGAACAGAGGTAATCGATTAATAAAGCATAGTTTTCAAATCTAAAATCCACTATTCTGTAATTCACATAGTGTAAGTCGAACTACCAGTCCACTTGATCTAACTTCAGTTGAGTCGTGGGTATCAGTATATTTATATCTCTCACAGTATATAAACACATTGATTGATTCGATTCATATTTTTATTCCGTTTTTTAAAATGTATTGCAATTAAAATACCGAAAATTTTAACAAATATGTGTTCCATTATTATTACAATTTACTTATCCGTATAAATTTTTTTATTGAAGATACATCTATATTGTGGGGAAAGCTGTCTCAAATGGGGAATTTTTTCAGTCAATAATTTTTGCGGGTTGTTTATAATTTGATTGGATGTTTTATATAATTTTATTTTAAAAAATATAAAATTTTCAATGTCGAAATTAATTAGTATTAATTGTTGCTTGTATGAAGGATCAATTGCACAAATTCTGCTCCTTCAAATCTTGTCATGGATTTTTGAATTTTTGAAATAGTTCACTGTCAAACTGACCCTATGATTATTGCTATTTTTCGTCTGAACCTAATAATTTTAACTGTCTTTCCATTCGTTCATTGACTTAACTTGAGCTCAATTTTCAATAAGGTTTCAATTAATGTGGTTATAATTCCCCCCTACTTTTTCAATCCACCATCTTTTCGCAAATTAATTTGGAATTAATTGGAAATCTCGCTCAGTGAAGCATAACTAAGTTACGAAATGATGTTGTAGATCTTTCAATGATGCCTTTATATAATAATACAATTACGTGTTACAATTTATCAGTAGTGGTTTCAATAGCTATTAAATAGAGAATTTATCATTGATTAGAAAATATTTACCGAGATTATTTGATGTACGTTTGCTAAATATAGTTTGGAACTCAAAAGCTTAAATTGTCACATTTCTATTAAATTGAATTTCACACGAAATATCATCAAAGACACCAATGAAAAATTACTGATTTTCCAGTTTTGTTTTGCAGTTACAAATTCTTTATTTTATCCGGTATTCGGAATATATCTGTTCCAGTTTTAAAAATCTTATCAGGTTTCATAAAATGAATATAGTCGTTGTTTGTTTGTTGTGCAAAATTAATCCCACAGATCTAATTCGTCGAACATTGCAACCCGAAAACGATTTTCTAGATCTTAACCAAAATAAATCGATCCCGTTCTCGAGTAATCACGAAAACCTGGTGTTTTATTGAATAATTGATCAATGAGTCGAGTGCAGGGATAAGTTGGCTCTTATTTTTTACTTATAAAAATCAAATATAACCTCAAACAGTACAAGAATTACTGAGTTCAATTTCGGTAATTTTTCTTTTTGGTATTAGTTCATTATCTAAAAATAAAACTCTAATAACTATTTAGTTTTGATCTACAATATTTTCTTTTACGAAGATTTTTTATTCTATTTCAAGCATTCGCCTCATCTAGTGGCTAAAAAGTAGGTTCACACTTGTTAAAGTGTGTGTGTGTGTGTCAGAATATCCTAGAAGAATGTTGCAATGTTGAAGGAAGGTATTTTGATTATCTGAGAGATTAAATTGTTTAACTTATGTAAACAGGTTTAACGCTGTTATAGTGTCGAATTTTCAAATAAATAATGAACCACATATAATATTGATTTTTGTTTTTACTATAGTCATAATTAAACGATAAAAATTTATTGATAAAATTTACAAATGTTGAAAGTAACTTTTAACGAATGACATAAATCAATATCATCTCCAAATTAAGCTTACTGCTCTAGTTGGTGATGAATTTTTGTTTGAAATTGAATTTTAAAAATATGACAATTTTTCTTTTCCATCAATAAATATATGTTATATTGGAATAAAATTCAAATTATTTGTTACATGTTCTTACTAGTTGTGAGAAAAATCATCGATTGAATGTCCAATAGAATTTAATTGAAAACTTACAAAAAAAAGATAAGAATAATTGTTGTGGATATATGATTTTAAGAAGCCCAATATTTGTTGATATCTATATGATACAAATATCCAAATCATTTACGAAATAAACGATACTGTATACTGGATTGGTAATGAAAATCTTTCTAAAATGGGAATCTGTGTTAGGAAAATTTTTTACAAATTTTTTTCTGACAAAAAATCGTTAAATTCAACTCTTGATGATCAATTTTTTCTCGGTATTTTTGGAAATGTTTTATGATAAAATTTTCGTCACACCATCAATAATATTACATGGCAAATTTCGTGAAGGAAACACTTTAATAATAATATGATAGAAATGTCAATACAACCCGTATAAAATAATAATAATAATAATAATAATAATAATAATAATAATAATAATAATAATAATAATAATAAACGTGAAACATCAATATTATATTTGAGAGATCAATAAAACAATTTTGTTCAACTTCTGATAGAGCAAATTCTCATTCTGAGTTTCAACGTATTACTACTATAATATCACAATTTTCTACGAAAAGCCTGGAGAAATTATTTATAGCATCAGTCTAATGCGCATGTACATGGTGTAAAATATTGTATTTAAGTCATATTTTCTATCCAATCTCATCGTAGATTTGTATTTTGTAACAATCATCACCAAGACAACCACAAATGTAGAATTTCTTACAAATAATTATTTTTGTTAATTACTTCAATTTGATCAAATTACTTGATATTTTTGTACTAAAATTGTGAAATATGATTTTCCACTGGATAAATTCGATATTGGCATAGAAATGAAATTTTATTGATTTTATGGGTTTTTTCATGAGAAAATAAAATATTACGCAATTCTATCATGTATTTTTTACATGCAACTTGTTAACACATGACACTGTTAGCAAGGCTTGTGTAGTTTAGAATATCAAAACGATGTATTGAATGTTATTTCTTATTTCCCAGTCTATTTTCCACAGAGACAGATTATTTCTTTATTGTTTTATAATGTTTAAAATTTATCTATTTTTTCGTAAATCATTTTCATTTTATTCTCAATGGTTTATTTTTCTCTCATTCAATATTTTATGTTTATTGTTTTTTACTTTATCAATTATAAATGTCTCAATTAATTGATTTTAACTGTAATTTTATCTCTCAAACAATGGTTTTCCCCAAAGCCATTCCAAACCTAGTGGTGTAGATGGTTTTTAAAAAATCCTGGGTATTAAAATTATGTCGATATATTTAGGTTTCGTCTAAATCTTGTTGATGTAAACATCATTACACCACGATAGAATTTATAAATGAGCACTATCCAACGATAAATCTCATCCAATCAACGATCTGTCATGCACACAAACATTTATACATGCATGCATCCGCATACATTCACATACATACATAATCCACTTTTGAGGATGTCGGTAAACATAGTAATTTTCCTAGATTCGATTTTATTTATAATATTATGAATCATTAAACCGATCAAACGAAGTCGTTCTTTACCAAAGAAACAGTTTATAGGCATGAAATCATATCAACGAAGCAATGTGAATACTTGATAAATTATAATAGTCTAGAACACATTGATATCTTGTGTCACTGAGTCTTTTTTTTTATTTATTCATTCAAGATAAAAGAAAATGGAAATTACTTGACCTACAATAGATATTCTAATGGTCTATGAGGAATTGAGAAATCTTATAAAACCTGCTTCCTCATTTAGTTCGTTAAAAATACTTATAAAGATTCAATATCGAGTTGTATTGAATGGAATTTATCTTTTATAAATATAATTTCCGATCTACAAATATCAGTGTCAATTGAAAGAAAAAATCCTAAATCGAAGATTCTTAATGATATTTATTAAGTCCCCAGTGTCAAGAAAAGATTAGTTACCAATTATCTTACTTGAAGTGTTTACTCGACAAAAAATTCTATTCTCAGATCTACATCTCTCATGATATCCATAAAAGAGATGAGACGATCAACAATTTATTTATACATTATACAGGCCTAATGGACCTGATTTTGGTTCGTTTTTTTTTCGTAACTATTCTAGCAATATCAAATTTTAATGGAATTAATCTGCATTAATGCATATCGCCAATATTGATCTAGTGTTTCAAGTGATAAAATGCTAAGTTTATCCGGCTACACGAAACCCAACACCAGGTACTGAAATGAGTGAATAATTTTCATTGAAATCATGAAAAAATTAGCATTGATTAGTGATATTATAATAGACACAAGATGAAAAACCTTTCACGAAACGATGAACTATAAATAAAATCGGCTAAAATTACAAAAAAAAATATATTTCTCAATAAAAAGCTAAAGGATAAGATCTTATTGAATATTCTCGTCGCTATTCCATCACTGGATGGAATGAGATAATTTCCTAATCAACGACGACTATAAATTCTAAAATTTTACCATAGATGTCTCAGAAATCAATATTTCCTCTGATTTAATAACAGTTTGCAATAACAGTTCTTAACAGTAATTAAAATTTTGTGGAGGCGGATTATAGTTCTTTTTTTCGCATAATTTTCTCTCATATATACATGTTTCAAATTTTGGTACATTTCAGTTTAGATAATGAATGTCTAGTTATTTTTAAAATCATTCCACATTGCAGTGAAATCTTTTTGTTGTGTTTGATTGATCGAAAACTTATGTTTATTTCGAAAATAGATTTGTGCTCGGTGGTGAGTCGATTAAGCCAAAATTGAATTTGTGATATATATATGTATATATAATTTGTGTTGAACATTTTTCGTTGGCTCACTCTAAATACGATGATTTAAATATGCGTCAAGTCGGGTTCTGTGATGAAATTATGTTAATTTTTTGCATTCAGAAGGGCACGTTTATAAGATTTATGTAGAACTTTCGTAGAAAAATCTATAATTGATAAAAATGTAGCATACCGCCACATGCCGATTGATTTAAAGTGATACACTCAAACACATTTACCGTGTGATATATTTAACATATGCGATAAATAAATATAAATCGATAATTAAGAATCTTTTGATTAAAAAATGTCAAATAAACTTGACGATAAGTCGAGATTTGTTAGAAATATGTACCTGGGTTTCTTCTTTGATGTGTATATGTTAAAGTTAAATTATTTCTGGTTTCGTTTTCTGGTAAAATTAGAGAAGAATTTAATCTTTCTAGTATTGATTTTGATATCACCATATTAATGTTTATCATGGGAAATATAAGCAAAGGTTTACACCTCTGCTTTCGTCTAACATGATTTACTGCATAGTGCTCGCTATTAATTCATTGATTTTATCGAAAAAATCAATTAATATTTTTAGTTGTTATAATAAATGTATTTACGCTATTTAATCAATATATCGAATAAAACTTGATGTATTGTGGTTTATCATTGTTTTCTGTGATCAATGATCAGTATTACTGATATCATTTCGAAATAAAAGGATCTGGATTTAATCAATTAGTGTGCATTGAGTAAGGTGGGTTGATTGAATGAATCCTCGACAGTTATGGAGATAATTTGCCATATATTCTCGAATATAATACGCACATTGTTTGTTACTTATAAAGATATATTCTCGTGATTATAATAAAAAACACACTAAGGCAAATAATGATTTGTTGTGAATTGGATAAAGGTTGTGTGTGATTCAATGCCAACGGATTTGGTCCAGAAGTCATTCATAAAATGTTGAATATCAAAGTCTATGGATGGCATCGTGGAAGTGCTTCTTTGGAAGAATCCAACTCGAATACGAGAAGTAATGATGGATAAAAGTCTTGATGAAATGTTCGATATCATAATTACTCCAGAAGAACCGCAATCTGACTATGGTATTAGTTGGGAAGAATTGTAGGCTATCATGTTAGGGAAGTTTTATTTATTTCGCAAGTTTTAAATTTTTAAATTTTCTTATATTTTGATCATCCGATACATCGAAAAATTATATCCAATGATAAATGATAGTTGAAAATCGGGCCAAACGTTTTCCTTTTTGTTATCAAGCAAATCTTAATGCTAATTCCAAACCCTTTTTATTCATATTTAATTTTGCTATAAAATATATAATTAATACCATACATAATCGTTCCTAAGATGTATCAGACAGAAAAAATACACGAAAAGGCTCTTGTTTTCAGAAAAGAAAGAAAAAACAACGGTTTTAAAATATGTTTAGAAAATTACTTCGTTAGGAACAAATAGTCTTTACTATGTTCTTAGCCAATATATCTTTAAATTCCAAAGAAAGCTTCTTAACAATTTTCGGTTGGTTATTGATCAAAACATTAGTAGCTTATGGTAAATTACCTAGGTTTTCGTAATCGTTTGTAAATTCATATCTGATGGAAAAAATATTTTTAATATATATTTTTTATTCAAAATAAATGTCGAAATAAACAGTTTTGTTTAAATTTAAATATAAAATATAAGCTGAATCTAATTTCTTAACGTAGTGCCTTAAAATGAGCATAATTATGACAATAGATATTGAATTGTAATGATTAAACTTTACCCACATAATAAATTGTAAATGTATTTTGTTGCGTGTTTGGTTTCGACTAAAAGTAGCTGCTGCTAAATCATTTAATATATATTGAAACCCAGCTTTACAAGTCAACGCAAAAAGTATATTTATATTTTAATTAATTTGGTTAATGAAGAATTAGTAATTAAAGAATATAAAATAATTGGTTATTGAAGAATATATATAAAGACTTTGAAATCCTTTCTTCAAATTCGCTACACACCTTGTGATTGGATTTTCCTTTTATTCTCTATTTTTATAACGTATTCTCTTTATTTGTTTTATTTATATTTTATATCTACTACTTTTTCTATATCTTGTCTATATTTTCTCATATATTTCACACAATTTCTATATATATATATAATCCTATTATTATAGGTTGTGTTTGCAGGAAGTTTCACCCCATCAGATACGATAAACCTTCAACAATTACTAAAATTTTCAATGATTAATGTTTTACACGAGCATTGCTGGTGAGAGCTTCAGTAAGTGATAAATATGTGGCCACTTTTCTAGCCATTGACTATATCAGTATAACCATCGTACTTTGTTTGAATTTTTTGTCATTTTATTCCGGTGTGTAAAATTTTCTTGATTAATTTTCTGGCATCTTCACGAAAAATAATGATTTACTGTTTGTAAATTTTATTTATTTATTTTTACTATTTCACTCATCGATTTCTTGTTAACTCCGTTTGATTTATTTTTGAAAAATTTTTCAACATAAAGCTCAAAAATATTTTCCTTTTATTTATGTTTAAAAATTTTCAAATAATTTGGGATTTAACATCCAATAGAATGGATTTTTATTAGCGAACTTTATCACGGATGAACTTTTTTGTCTTATTTTTTTCTATATCAGCTTTTTTTGTGAGATTTCATCATACGTAATCAATATTTGATACGGTTTAGTGAAAGAAGGCATATCAAACATCATTCAATATCTCATACAAGATCATATCGTAATTTAAAACCTTAATAATTAAATTTAATGGATTAATATTGTGCAATTCTTTGAATTACGATGATAAATCCACAGGAATGAATCTCATTGAAAATTATATTTAATATGGTATATACATTTTTATATAAAATATATTTATTGATTTTTTTCTCTTATAATTTTAATTTTTTGTGATGATTTTTGAATGATCAACAGCGGCTTTAAATTTTAAAATGCGTGTATTTTCCTTGTTATTCATGTAATTGATAGAAATAAAATTTAATTTTAAATTATTCCAGTTCAATTCGGTTAATACTATTTTGATAGAAATAATATTACATCATTCAAATAAAAACAATCCCAGTAATCGAATTTGTTAAAAAAAATTAAAATTTATTGTAATCATTGAGGAAACTCAGATTCGCATGAAACCGAAAGAGATTTTTCTTATTACTCAGTCGAACTTGAACTGTCAATTTATGTATGGTCGTTTATTGTAAACTGCTCTAAATGTTTTAATTACGCAGTAACTTTTTTCCATCAATTTCAACAAAAGGAATCGAAATTAAAATTTTATAGTGATATTAAATCAAATAAATTACTAGTAATCTATTGTAAAATGCAGATTGATTTTTGATCGATTTTTTGTTCTGAAATATCTGAAACAAGTAGAACATTAAATAAAGACAAATGCTATTAGCAAAGAATAAGTGGCTAGAAAACATCAGGTGACTGTAGACATATGTTCGATGAACACATAAAATATATTGATATTTCAAAAGCATGTAATTTAATACGTTTTGAAATTCCGTTTATAATGTGGGAAAAATATTGGGCTAAAGTTATAAAATGGTCCTAAAATGAAATTTTAAATTTGTTGAGTGTATTGGAAAAATCTATATAGTTTATTTAATTATATTATTTAAAAAAATTTTTGAATATTTTATGTAAGTACTTAAGAAGAATTATAGTTGTTTGAAATCAAAAATTAAATAGACTAGAGCGTAAAAATCTCTTAAATTTGGATTATTTGAAAAAGGGATCAAAGCATGTTAAATTGCAATTTAATGAAAATTTTTTAACATAAGAAGCAAATTGAGAGATATTCTCAATTGTTACAATTATTTTACAAAAAATAACCAATGATATTA
>JBBMOY010874421.1:0-11149 GCA_037951405.1 Platydemus manokwari
TATTGAAAAATCTACAATCAACCGCCAATCAATTATTTAAACAAACACCACGTGTTTATTTATTTAATCACGTTACTGATAATAAAATAAAATTCAATTGAACAAAGCAAAATAAGACAAAATAAAATATATTAATCAACAATAATCTGAACACAATAGATTTTAAAACACTCAAGACAGTAAAGAGCGTACCGCTTATGTGCTCGGGTAAGCTTCTCGTGACAAAAAGTTGAAAGTGAAAAAAAAAACAGTGAAAAAATACACTTGTCGAATGCATCATAAAATAAAATTCTTCAGATATGGAAGATAAAAATTTTCATACAACAAATTATAAGTTTCTTCAAATTCTGCGGCTTTAAATGGTCATACAATAGCTTGAAATATTCATACAATTTGTAGCTGTAATGAGTTGAAGTGCAAGTGCTGTCTGTTTATGCCAGTATATATACTATTTTATGTCTTATGTGAATCATGCATCTTGTTGCTATTTTTGGTAACATTCTATGCTTAGTAGCATATGTTGCTAAATTTAACATATATACAGCATAGATTACTATTTTTAGTCCAAGTACCTATTTATAGCAACTCGTGTTGTTATTTATATTTTCTGTTCATTGTGGTTTCTATATTTAGATTTTGATGCGGATTTTTCTAATGACCTTATTTCGATTAGTTTTTATGCTATAAAACAAATTTAAAAATTTTATGAATATTTGTAATTTCTGGCATTATAATTTGAAAATTTTTTTTATATCTATTTATTTTTATTTTTTAGTTAATTTGGTTGGCTCAAAATAGCCATGTTAGTTCCCCATAGATGTTACGAACAGTACCATTAATTATTATTACCCAGAAGAATCTTTAGATTGCAAGAATAGTGAGTAACTTATTATTTACTGTTATTATTTAATTGCACTATTTAATGTAATTATTTAATTAATTTAATTTTAATTAATAATTGTAATAATGATAAATTTCCAATATCCGTCTAGTACATATTTTGTTGTTATCTGCTTACGAAATAAACAACGCACTTTACAAAAAACCTTTTCTTGTTTCAAGAATTGTCTGAGTTCGTTTTTCTCAAATAAACATTCGTTGTTTCACTCCTTAGTTTTGATACTAGTAACACAACAGCAGTAGTAATATAATAACTGAGAGCAATTAATATCTCGATTTGTTTTAGTAATCTAACGTCTTAATTATCAAGGCTTCCATTTAATCATGACCTATTTATGTAAAATAATTGTCTTTAAATTATCATTTATAGCCAGATCAGTGTTATGGCCTGGTATTCATTTACTTGAATCTAATTTGTTGTTTTTAAAGTGAAAAAGATTTCAGAAAAATTGAATATGATTCTATATATTGCCAAAATATTACAAAGAAAACGATTAAAATACAAAAGATATATTTCATTAGTTTAACATTTACAAAATTGCAAGACCAGTCATTTCATTTTGGATCTTATCGTGCATTTTAAAAGACTAAAGGTTGATAAAAAGCCTCTATATGTGCGTGTGTGTGAAAAAAAATCTTAAATAATTAAATTATCAGAATTAATATTAATTAATATTAATAAAAATATTAAATAAAAATAATTTATGTTAAGATTTGGACTTTAATACATCTTATATTATGCGACACTACACACGAATAATTGAGGATAGATTTTTCTAATGCTAAAGACAACCAACTGAAATATATTAACAACCTGGGTTTAATTTACAACCAATAATGATACCAGTAATAGCTTGGTTAACTGTAAAAAAGCAAGGTTTAAACAAAAAATATTTCATAAATAAGAAAGGGATACAATGGACAACAAAAACAATACAGTTTCAAATTTCATAAATCAGGTGTTTAGATAACAACTGAATTACAACGATTGACTAGCATGAACGAATTTGTCAATGAATGCCGCTTGGTTTACGGCTAGTAAATAACACCAAATACTTTGATGAATTCTAAATACTGACACTTGGCGTCAATGTGAGGAAATGATAGATAATGGTACTCTAACAATTCGCTTGTATGTATAGAAAAACCTTCAAACGAGTTTCTTTTGAAAATTTGCAGATTCCTGTTGTGTTATGGATAGTATTTAAAGATAAAGGCACACTACTTTTATACTTTGTTTAACATGAATAGATGAAAGTTCATTTAATTTAATTTTTGTTTTATGTGCAGGCTTAACTTTGTTCGAGTAACGCAAACCCGTTACATTTATTTAAATAATTAATTCGCAGGAAAGCTCATTTTTTAAAAATAAATATTGTGAGTGTAAATACCAATGACTTCACTGGCGACTGTACCATTCAACTAAATGCAATAACAAGAAATCTACAGAAGAAGCAACCACTGAAGAACTTGTAGAAACAAAAATTCGATGGAAGAAATGCAAATGAGGCCGCAAAGTGGATAAGAGATACAAAGAAGTGGCTATTGAATAATAGAATAAATCTTGTTAGCGCATTTGATTTACTACTTTCAAATGAGGCAGGTATTCTGTATAAAAATTTCAAATCGGTTGACATCATGTAAGAGTCGGTCAAATCGTGATTCGAGGAAAACATTCACACTAAAAAATCTAAGATGGGTATGATTGTCGAACTTTCAAGTTTTCAACAATAGGAAAGCGAATGGTTTGCCACTTTCGAGATAAGGGTCCACAATTTCGGATTGAAGCTGAATTCCATTGTAAAAGACATCATCATCAAGAGACAGCGATTGAATGCGTTAAAAAACGCTCTTGCTCTAAAACCAAACATGGATATAATGGAAGTTAGGAGTGTTGCAAAAGTCTTCGATAATTTGGAACAAAGTATGCAATGAAATTCCCAGGAAGTCAATACAATCCTTAGAGATAGCTATGCTCAAGCTCTAAAAATTGAAAGAGGCAACCAATGGTATAACCCGTTAAAAATGAGTCAAGAAATTATAAACCATCTCACACTATCAGAACTCGGAACCCCAAGCCAATAGCTTCAGAACAGAAGTTCAACTCAGGTAGACATATATCAGAGTACTCGATGAAATGCATGGCCAATATTGTACAATAAGTATCGAGGCATTCCAGATTTAAAAGAAGAACACTTACGCGCAGACAATTGATTCTGTTGTGAAGAAAGCAGACACTACAGAAACCAGTGCCCTTGAGTCATAAATGTATATTATTTTGGCACGAAGGCCATCATTTCAGATCAAGGACCAGGCACAGAGTAGAAGATAGAATTTTATGTATTCAAGATGAGGTCAAGGAGCAATTTGATCTAATCGAAGACCCTGTGATGCACGAAGTAGAAGACCTAATAATCACAACAACTCCGTTTCATATACTTTGTCGGTGGGATTGAATCAATAGATAACAAGAAAATTCGAAATGAAACCGAATATAAAGAGATATTTAAGAAGGACACCGCCATCGTTTGAAGTAACATGTTGGTCAACGCATCTGAAGTAGAGATGTTGTGAGATTCCGAGGCGTCTATCACAGTGGGAGTCAGACGTCTAACATTGCGTGATAGCTTGATTACGCTTAGTGGAGTGTTTTCAACAGGTGACTCTGGGTTGTGTAAAAGTGATTGCCGAGAGGAAAAATAAGGAAATTAGCTATGACTTAATCGGAGATATCGACACGATGAATGCATTCTGGATTCAGATGAAAGAGGTGGCCACAATCGATTCGTCACAGTGTAGCAACAAATCTATATATGAGGAAAGATAAAAAACGCACTGGAAATGATCAAGGCTTGGAGCACTGGTAGAATTGGAAGGCTCATTAAGAAATGCGGAAAAATATTCATAGCTTTGAAATTGGATCTGTGCAGAACCAACTTTGTTGTTCAAGATATTATAACTACCTGAAATCCTATTTCGTAGAATCCCAAATGACAGCTTATAAACTTAGAAGAAAAAATTGGATATGCGATAAAAAACTTGCTCAAAAAAGGAGTAATTAGACCATTAAAAAAGGACAGATCCATCAGAATGTGTGTGGATTATCAAAGACTCAATGGAACGACAAAAAAATTTAGCAGCTTTCAGCACAAGGATCGATTAAAGTTCATCAGAAAACAATAGTTGTTAATTAAAAATATAATTATTAAAATAAAATCCCAGGTTATTTGTCATTCAGTAATCATTATTTGATATTGATTTAATGTTTTCTAATTAATATGTATTATTTGTTATTCTTAGATAACTGTACATCATATAATTTTATAATTATATTATTATATTTGGATTTATTTTGATTTATTTATATTAAAATTATCACTGTTTCTATTACGGCACTTTTGGAGTCAGGCGCAATATAAATATGTATTAATAGTTTATTTTATAAGATCCAAAATCTTTCTGAGCATATAAAATATAAACAACTAGTAAAACTTAAACAGAACGTTAGACAATTTCTAATACTTGATTTTACTGCTGAGTTATTTTCGCAATGTTGATGAGGATTGACAATAATAAATTAATTTGAGTTTGGAGACCACTGATTGGATCTATGGGATGATGATATATAATTACGTATTTGTTAGAGAATTTTTTGATGGATAAAGCCATTGGATTTATAAGAGTAACTTAGTAGGGGATATTTAATTTGTTTGATGATTATCAGTTTGATTGATGTAGATATTCTGAATAGATATATTGTATTTGATTATTGCTATGTTTGATTGGTTTCGATATTAGACGGGAGTGTTCTTTAACAAAAATGTACTTTTTAAAATAATTTCGCTGTAAAATTTACTATTTTGATCTTTAAAATTTTGATCGATAGTAATTCCTTTTATGTAGCGCTCCTAATTCACCAGTTAGGTTTATTTCATAAATTTCTAGAGATTATCAAATGTATTAAATTTCTCGTGATGATCTTATTAATATGAATTTAATTTTTAACTCTAAGGATCCAATCATTATGTAATTTAATTTCAAAAAGAATTGTATATGGTATTATTTTTATAAAATTTTTATATTTACTAATAACTTATACATAATTATTTGCATCCACACAAGAATCAGATGAAGTTTTTATCACAATTCAGTTTCTTATCAAAACATTATAAGATGGTGATGGTCTGAAATTGAATCCACGTTTTGTTTTATATCTTTTAAAATTTATAATTATTTGTCAAATCTTATTACTAATTATTACTTGGCTAATATAGAAATCTAATTCGAATGGGTAAAGACATTTTTATATAGTTTTTTGTAGAATTTATTACAATATGCATGCGTGATTCAATATTAACATTAAACCTATAAATTTACCACATAAGAATTACTTCAAATATGGTTTTATATTATATGCAATAGCAGTATATCGCCTTAGTTTTGTTTTAATATATAAATAACTGTCATGATTAGTTTCTTATAATTTGTTAATATTATAAACTATGGATGTTATTATTGAAGATAATCTTCTGTATAGATTCAAGAAAAAAGTTATATTAATTATTAAAGTAATTTTATTTTATTAGTTTTGTTACAGTGGGTTAATAGATTTTGTAAACTTGTCAAAACAAACAACTTCTCAGGTGTATATAATATAATAATATTATAATTGTATATATTGTTAATATTTTCAATATAATCAGATTCTGTTAAGCTACTAGTTTTTACATATGATGAGAGTAAAAGTAAAAGACTATATCAGATTGGGAAAAGATCGTATCAAATAGTAAGCAAGCTTGTCGTATATGGGCATCTGCATGGTATTCATATGCATAATGAAGCGCATGTCATGTTTCTTGTCTGTAAGAATACAGTGGAATGCTTAGCTTTTAAAGATTTTAACATAATGAAAATATGGAGTGATCATCTTGTAAAGCATTTAAATGGTATATATGATGGAAATAGTTAATGAATTAACTTTCATTAATTCAGATATTAGTCAACCTGTAACTCTGATTTATGCTGACAAAAATAGTCAATTGAAACCAAAATTGGATGGGCGATTATTTTTCAATTGTTCGCACATCAGTTTCATTAGAGATCCAAGTTGTTCGGAACCGAAATTGTTGATGTCATGGAAAATTGCCGTACGTTATTAATGATATCCAAAAAATTAATATACATCATAATTAATTTATAATTAAATATGAATAATTAAAATTTAATTCAGAAAAAAATTGATCACATTTCACGATTATTTGATTTGTTTATACTACAAATTTTCTAACGATACGACTATTTGAATTTGATAATATTCAAAAGGTCTTTGCGATCGAATTGTCGATTATGATTATCGTATTTTCTGGTACGCAAACTCCATTTGAGGCTAAAATTAAAATTATAAAGCTTAAACGATGACAATTGCATGGTGAAGCTCTTTTATTAAGTATTTATTCAAAGTAAAACATGGGCCAATCGTATGACGAACAGATGATTTATTAGAAATAAATAGCTAGCGGTAATTATCTATGTTTTGGCAACCACAGGTTCAATTCAATCTACATGAAATATGTGCCCATATTTTTATTAAATATTGAAAATTATTATTATTATTTATATATTAATGTATAAAATTCGTATATTATGATATACATTATTTATATTTTCAATAAAATCAAATACTTTAGCCACTACTTTACGAGTATTGACGAGATTCGAATTTGTAGGACATTGTCGAATATGGATGCAGTAAGGAAATAAAAAAGAATTCCTCGAAAAGCAAATTGAAAAATGGATCAATCGATCTATCACAAAATATATTCTTCATCAAAGCATCCTCGTTTTGTTATCGAGCACCAAACAATCATATATTTAGTTGTCATACACCAAAACAGTTCTGTGATCGGTTGGGTAGTAATCAAGACAGTTTCCATTCACCAAATGAATACGATCTAGTGATGCAAAGATCAAGAATAGATTCATTCAGTACAAATCGTACGTATTTAAAAAACAATTTCTATTCTGAACTCAGTCTCGAGTCGCCTTCGAGTGGAACAAATAAGTTCTTTCCTGAAGCGAATCAGGCGAGGTTGTTTTATATTTCCAATGATTTCAAATCAACCTATGAATTATAATAGTTATGATTATATCAATAACATTAATATTATTATGGGTTAATTATTATCTTATCAAATGCTTGGGTATTTTCCACATATTTAAATGATCTGGAGATTTGCTGCCCTGGTTCTTCCTACTCTTATATATACGAGCTCGACCTTACCATAAATCGTTCATTAGTGGGTTTAAACTTAGGGCCATTTTACTAACCTCTCACTTGACTTTCACCTCTTACTTGGCTATCACCTCTCACTTGGCTATCACCTCTCACTTGACT
The DNA here is from genome assembly GCA_037951405.1 of Platydemus manokwari. Lineage (NCBI taxonomy): Eukaryota > Metazoa > Platyhelminthes > Tricladida > Geoplanidae > Platydemus > Platydemus manokwari. Next base: position 7,295 of record JBBMOY010874421.1, read on the forward strand.
TTCACCTCTTACTTGGCTATCACCTCTCACTTGGCTATCACCTCTCACTTGGCTATCACCTCTCACTTGGCTATCACCTCTCACTTGATTAGGAGTCTCTATCGCAATGACATTTTAGCTTTACAGCATATCCTTCACATTATATATTATCTAGGCAATATAACGAGGTTATTTGATTCATAAAGAATTTTTTCTTAACAAATATTCATTCAAATAAACACAAAATTAATCTCTTTATAATAAATAATAAATCACGCTCTTTATGCGGAAGCGTGAATACAATTTTTATAAATTTTATCATTTTTATATATTACTCATTTAGTTGTGATTCGTTATTTATTATTTGACGATATTTCATCTTATACGAAACATTGAGCTGTATGTATGATATTATTATTATTATTTCAAATAATATGTATTACTGAATAGAATTCAAGTTAGTTAATAATGCAGGAATTTCAGATTTCGAAATGAGATCGTTGTTATTCATTTAAGCTGTTTCGGTGAGATAAATAAATTCCATTCCACTTATTTAGTAGTCAATGTATTTTATTTTCTGTATAAATCGGTATACATTGATTGGAGTACTTTTTATGGTCATCATTTGATCGATTTTTATTTGTTTTTTCAAATATTAAAATTGAATTTCTTAACATTTGATTATTATTATTATAATCGAAATATCATTTCATATCAGGTCAGTTATCGAAATTCATCAGTCTAAAATATTACTTTATGCCAAAAGATAATTTAGTTCCCATAATGTGATCACAGTACAATTCATCGGAAATATTTCACCTAATAATTTTTAATTAAACTAACTGTGTACTTTATTTGAAAAATATTGGTATTATTAGTTAGAAAGAAAAATGTAAATAACGAGATCGCACATTATCAAACAGTTATTTTCAATATCTGGAATACTTAATATTGAAAAAAGCAATAATATATTCATTATCTGAAGATAAATATTAAAAGCTTTTGGTGAATCACATTTATTCTTTACATCTCAGTGTAATATGAGAGCAGAGATATTTTGATAATGGTTCATAAATAATGATTTCATAATTTCACTCATAACGATAAATGTTTCATTTCGAAACAGTGCAGATATTTTAAATATTGAAATATTTATTTTGAATTGTGTTAACGAGCTTTGAAATTTAATTAACATACCACGTGCTTTTAATTCTTAATCAAATTTCGTGATTAATTGGCGCATTATTTAAAACTAAGACAATTCTATCACTGTTTAGATTTTAAAAAAAAGTAGGTCAAACATTTTAGTTATTGAATACATACAAATTGTCGTTACATATAATCACAGGGGCTTATTTTGAATAAAAATGACTAATTTTTTCTAGAAAGTCGATGAACTCGGTTAGTATTTTGTAATTTATAATTATAATCATTGATAACTAGTTTATTTAACTCTCATAAACATGTAAGAAATAACTCCAAAACAGTAAGATGTGTATTTTATCTTTAGTAATGTCAATAATGACTTTTGGAATTCCTTTTAATCAATTTTGGCATTCAGTTAAGTTTGATTATATGGAATAATCTGACTGGGCCCCCACTATGCGTTCATATAAATAAGGGTTAATATGAATATCTAGCATGGCATAAGTTATTTTGAATTTTGACTATGTGAATTGTTGGTTAGATTTTCGACTATCTAATAATTAATGTTAATAATAATGTGCACATAATATTGTTTAGTTTGAATTATGTAATTTTTTATCTTAAATTTGGATAAGTTTAGTGAATACATTTTAATTTGGTTTAATGAGCCGATTAAAAGATTATTCTCATATTATCTTTTTAAAGAATATTACTTTTACTTAAATTTATTGACAAGTGAATACAATATTCATCCAAAATACTTATGATATTTTAAATGAAAATCCAGTATAATCTAGTAATTACATAAGTATATCTATCTGATACTATCATATCTATAATAATGAACATTAAAGAGAAGTGAGATTTTAGAGATCATAATATGTTGCATGGTGTGTGCTATTATTCTCACCTGACACAGTCACGTGATAAATAGACCAAAATTTGTTTTGTGACCCTGGATAATAACTCAGCTGCTAACTAGCGAAGTCATATCACTAAATGAGCGAATACTACGTAATTTTATTTATTTTCTCACAGAAAATGAAGATCAGTGTGATATTATGACTTGCTTTAATATTGATTGATCTTAGTCTAAAATGTGATTTATTTAAAATAGTTTCAATTCAAATTAAATATCTTAGAAAATGGAATGAAACATTTAAACATCTTCAAATATCTGGATATTTGTAATTTTAAATTATCTTTTAAAATTTTGCAGTTGTCAATTGAGAAAATTTATAAATTAGAATAAAAAACAATTATTCTCCTGAACTAATTTACAGAAATTTAAACATTTTGAATATTTTAATGATATCAGTGTCATTTAGTTAAGTCCGATGATTAAATTCATATCTACTTATATGTATATACTTGAATTTTATATATATATTCACTCAATACATTTAAACAAATAACAGAAATATTTATTTAAAACCCTTGAATCGAATTATGCATATTTGTAAAATATTTTAAATAATTTATTCGAAATTATTTAACATATTATTCATTGTATAACAATTTTAACTCAATAATACTTGTAACTTTGAATTTTTTATAATGAAAATATTTAAATAAACTTTTATTAATATATTTATTAAAAATTTAAATGCCATTTATAAAATATTTTGTTTTTGCGTCTCTCTCTCTCTTAATATATAAAGGTTAAATTTGGTTTTAATAATTGATTGAAGCGATCAAAATAGAAAGCCCTTACAGTGTTTAAGATATAAAAACTTATCAACCAATAAATTTCTTTACAATGAATGAACAAACACCAATAACATTTGATAAACAAGATCCCATAATATTAAACATTGTTAATACCATTTAAATGAATTTGTAATACCTCATTCGAAGAGACATTTTGGTATCATTTCAAAAATATAATATTGGATTGCATATTGTCCATTCATTAAAGTCAATTTAAATGCATCCACTAGACATGGAATCTGATCTGAGAATTAAATCTTTAGTATTGAGCCGATAGTCAATCATAAGACGTCTGTCTTTTACGGTGAGTTTCGATCAAACTATTTTACATGCAATTATTTATTGTTCATCCTTAACAGTAAAAAGTAAAATAAATTTTTTGAATGGATCAATGTACGATAATGAATAATTGGGTCATTATATATGTATATTTGTTTGAATCAAATTTTTAATAATATATTTATATAATTTTGTCAGTTTTACCTTATTATTTTCAAATTTTGTGTACATTATAAATTTTTCATTTTCGAATATCATTTGAACTACATCTTCTTTTCAATATTATTACTGACAAAATATTTATGTTTATATTATCAAATTATAGAAATATCAAAATTAATATTTTATTTGTAATATATTAAACTAAATAAAACCAAACTATTAAGTATAATTAATTAATTTTAGTTTTATGATAGTCTTTTGTCACTCGTTTTTTTGATATGACTTAAAATACGTATTATAAAATTATTTATTATTAAGGAATTTTTCTTTTTCTTAGATTTATAATATTAAAAATAAAGATCTATGAAAATATCTAACATGAAAGTACTGGCATCATTTATTTGGCTGTAAGCTGGATTTCATTCAATATTGTTCCATTGATTAATAAAATGGCAATGAAAATAAATAATCATATTAATATATTTCCGTAAAAAGGCAAAATACAAATTCTGTCCAAATTGACATTTATTGATAAATTACAAATTATTATGAAAAGATCTAAAATATTTTTTTCAAAAA
>JBBMOY010875532.1:0-11148 GCA_037951405.1 Platydemus manokwari
TAAGGAAACTTGGTTGAAAAACAGTGCTTTTACACCATAGTATTATATTTGTTGATTTCAAAGCTTTTTGAATTTAACTACCAATAAAAGTTGATTTTCTTATTCACCAAACCATTTAAAGTATAAATTTCGAAAATGAGTTCACCTTTTCTAATTAACCAACTTTTTCCGTTAAATCGGATGCAGCGAAGAGTTATAACATTGCATTCTTAGGATAATTGAAGCAGATGTGGATTTAATGCAATTAAGACTTATTATGGATAATCATTATACACAACTCAATTAAAATCAGGCAAAATAACAAAAAAGTGATTGTTTCTTCAACTATTTTTTCGCACGATAAATTTTTTTACAATTTTCTTGGAAAAAATGATTTTCAATTGCTTGGTTTATATCCATGGAGATAGATAAATAAAATAAAGTCTGAAAGGACATTTTCTGAGATATTTAAGATTATTAAACACCTACTTTTAATAATAAAATGAGTTGGATGTAGTTCAGTTTTGTAAAATGTTACAAACTCACAAAAAGGTTAAAAGATGAACCAGAGTTAAAACGCATTTAATAACACAAATCTTGATGAATAATCATGGAATTTGATGATACCTGTGATAATTTATTAGCTGTAAGATTAGATATATTATCCGACTCATCACAGTGCAGAACCGTAGGTTGCATGTATAAATTCGAGTTATATAATAAAATAGTCGAAGTCAGTCATGTTTATTTAATCAACATGAGATATGCAATTATGCAATAATAATTACACAATAAGATTTTAACTTTTACTGATTTTATAATTGTAAAGTGGACGTGTCCTGAATTAAAAAAACAATGTTGGAAACTTTTGCCCACCGATTATGGTGGAAAAAGTGGTCTGCGGAAATTTGAAGTTAGAAGAATGTCAAAAGTTTTTTGAGATTATTGACGTGGTAACTTTATGATTGAATAATTCCATTTCGGGCTAATAATAATCAATAAAAATGACTCATGTTTGTATCACGAGGCAGGAGTTTCTTTTTTCTAATTGCCAAAATTATTTGTGTTGCTGAGAGAAATGTTCCACTGTAAATAGATTATCATAGTTTGGTCTTTGATTTCCATTAATGTAGATAATTCGAATAATCTCGGAATATAACACAAAAATCAAATTTCAGTTGTCCGAGTTGTGTGAAGCAATTATATTGATCACTTCTTACCAAAACGATATTTAGTTTTAATAAATGCATATTTAGATTTTACGATCTGAGCGCATTGATAACGACAAGAAATATAATATGATAGAAATCCAAATATTGACACAAATACAATTTCAAGGTGTGATTTTCTCAGATACAAAATCAGGCACAGGAAATTACTAAAGATGTCAGATTATTTACAATATGAAATTTAGAGCTCTTCGTACTATCTAAACGACTATCCTTGAATGATTTATTGATGAAAGGTTTTCTTTTATTCTACACTCAACTATTCTTAGATGTAATCTTCAGTGATTCAAAGTATTTTGGTAACTGTTGATTACTGCATTAAATTGCTTGCATAGGTTTTATTTTATGAGAAGTCATAGAGGTAAATATTTTACATTTATTGTTATTACTTCTAGTTTGTAAGTTATTTATCCAATATATTTTGTTCCTAATTTTATCTTAGTTTGTTATTATTATTAGTTTGTTATTATTTCTAAAAATTTATATGATCTGCGTAGACTGATTACTACAACAGTGGCTTTGTTTTAATCTAAATATAATAACAGACTTACTGATGTTAATACTGCCAAATATGTTACAGATAATCTTTGCGTGATGATCAAGAATAAATTTATTTATAGAAAAGTTAAATGACACTAAAATTAAAAATTACTTGCGAAAGTTACACAGGTTGTCACTCAGGTAAGCCACATATGTTGTAGTGTTTAATGTTAGTCGTTATTGGCCCTGAAAAGTATCAGTAATTCGTACGATGACAAAATTAGCGAAAAAATTGATTGAATCGTCTAAAGGTTTAAACTTATGTAGTTATTAGTCAGTTCACATAGATATAAATTATAACCATAACTATAACTATAAGATTTATTTAAAAAACCTTAAAACTTAACAAGGTACAGAAAGAACAGTATGAAATGTCGAAATGCGCCACACACTTATCAAATAGATAGTTGCCCAATATCCATATGAGTGATATCGGGAAATCAAATGAATGCCACTGATATTACAATTAATAAAATATTAATTAAATTAATTTATTATTAATTTGAAAATTTGATAATGCTATGAAGGTAAATTTAAAAAGTTACTCATTCTCTAAAATCTGTAAATCTTCTTCAATGTTAGTCTTGCTCTCGAGTTGAAGAATCTTTAACGTTGAATTTAATATCTCTCATTGTTTCAAAATTTGAATGATGTTTGGATTATATAATATTATAATGGTTTTAGCTCGTTTAAATTATAATGGTGCTAGCGCCTATGTTATGCCTGACTTCAAAGACTCAGTAATAGGAAACAACAGTAATAATTTTATCATAAATAAATGAAGATAAATGAAAATATAATAATATAATTCTTAATTAAACTATATGTGATTTTCCCCAAATGATTAAATAACGATTATCAAATATCAATTAACAATTATTAGATAGCAAATATTGAATAACAAATAACAAGGGTTTTTAATAATATTTTTAATTAATGGTCATTGTTTAGTAAAAGATTTTAATTGGTCTTAGCGACACAACACTCCAGACAATCACAGACAAGATATACAAAGATAGATCTCAGCTTGCTCAAATTACTCTCATCGCAAGTCCCAATCTTGTTTCTGCATATCTTTCTGAAATTTACTCCTTCAAGAGAGACGTGCCTCAAAACGAAATCAACATTAAAACGTTTGAATGAATCAATATTAAGTTCTATACCATGCATCGCCCCACAACAAGTTACTTGCCGCTCATAGCAACTCCGACAACCGCATGCTCTCGCCTCTAACATAAAGACAAGTTAGAGTGCAGGAAATCTGCACAACACTCAAAGCAATACTGACTACTGTGGAAGAATACAGACTTTGCAATCCGAACCTTCAACCTTTTCCTATCAAACCATGTGGAAAATTCAGTTGAATATTTCAACAAACATTCAACACATTTGCAATTGAGGTATGATGCCATCAATTTCAACTTAGACCTACGCCTATATTAAACAAACACACAATCACAATCAATAAATTGGTTACTGGGATGATAACTACAGTACAATTTCTTCATACTGACCTTACAAATGCCACAGTAGCACTTCCACTTATCATAAAGCACAAGGAGATCACTAAGATAAACACGGTTACCAGTAAGACTATTGTTTTTTGTAATTTGCTCAGAGTTAATTACGGATCGATCTGGCACAGAACCAGTAGTGTTTATGACAATATATTTATTGGTTTGCTCAACTACTCGATTAGAGCTTGAAGAGTTCACCTGAGTCCCTTACTGAGACACTGGATTCGGTCCATCTATAAGGTGACTACTATTACAGCTTGTCACAAGATTTCCCACCTCCCTGGCACAAATCGGATCAAACACGACAATACCGGTTCTTAAATTATTATTAGATTTAACTACTGTTTGCCTAGCATGTTGTTTGTTTGCTGTTTTAACTCTGGTAACCGGTTCTATATTTAAATCAATACTTAACTCAGAATTAATAGGTGCCGTTGGTTTGTGGTGATGACCGGAGTTTCCATTAATTAAATCCTACTGCTACAATCATTATTGGTTAAATGAATGCGGTCGCCAGCTTTTACAAAACTGTTTATATTTATTAACGATTTTGAGTCCCCTTTAATTTCTATAGGTTTATCAGATTTTAGTGCAGTGGTGATGGTATGTTTAGAAATGTCAGTCGTCAAATGTTTATTTAAATCATTTTTCTTCACCTTCACCCACTTCTCCCTCTCGATCTCCTTCTTGGAGGTGTATTTTTTGTACACTCTAAAAAAATTATCTGATATACCACAATCAATCGAAGCCCAGTCATTCTTATTAATACATGACTTATTATAATAGCAAATACTATTTAGTTTTAAAATAGGCATTGAATGATTATGACCACAGGCACATAAATCAGACAATTTATAATTGATACGGTCATAGAAACATGAACCGCATGTATCATATAGTAGATGGTTAGATGAATTTATAATGTTGATAAAATGACCACAAGGACATAATTGCCCCGGGAGAATTCGTAGAGAATTATATATAATATCATTAATAATTTTAGAGTTATTATCATTACTATTGCAAAAATGATTATAAAAACATTTATTTTAGTTACATGAGTTAAAGCAAATGAAATTAACAAACTTAATTACATCAATTTTATTAGATTTATTAAATACAAACGAAAAATTAATAGAACAAAGTCAACTAATCGCCAACAATCTCCACAATTTTTATAAATGTCATTAATATTATAATTACAATAATTAGAATCAATTAATCCATCGACTACTGCCCTATAGAATTTATTATTGAAACGAATAAGGTCTTGAGTACCAGGCGGTGGATTAGTGCCACCACTGGTCTCATTCCTACATTGACTGCCTCAGGGAATTAATGCCGGGTAAGTCCCTATATAATGCAACGAATTACCACTAATATCCAATCTCTCAGTTCTAGCTTTCTCCGCTCCGATGGGCTTCCCAACCTGTTCACTTTCGTGATGACAGGCATACGCTTGTCTACCCCTAAACTGCAAGATAGAGGGACTATCTCCAATTAGGAAATTTAGATGACTATACTATAAAACATATTTAAAATATACATTAATACAAACTTGAAATCGGAATCGCACTAAAATATTTAAATTTATTAATTGGTTAACATAAACATATTGAAAAAATATTTCCAAATTTTTTTATTATAATGTTCCACAGGCAAATTTGTGATATATTTGAATTTTTGTCTTTAATACTTTCAATTGACTATCAAAATTCCTATTAATAAAAAAAAATTTAAATAATTGTTTTAAAAATTAAAAATTATATTTGTTTGATTAATAAGGTTAATGTATTTCCGATTTTTTTCAATATTTTCAAAATGCTTGCAACACCACATGATTTTGAATGTCCTATATGTTATGATATTATTTCCAAAGACAGTTTTCTAAAATTCGAAGAATGTAATCACAATTTTTGTCAACAGTGTGCGAAAGAAATCATTTTTGATTCTACTCCCCGATGTCCCATTGACAGAAAGATAATAGAACAATCTCAATCATTAATGTCATATCAATATTTTATCTGGATTAATGATGGAGATTCCATTCATAATGAAATCGAAACATATTGGTATGGATATCTCACATGTGCTACCAAAATGTTTTGTATATTCATTGAGACATGTAACGATGCGTTGGAGATATTAGAAAGATGGCTCGAGCACAATACCGAAATCAATAACTATAGAATTAATAAATACTTCGATTTTATCAATGAAAGGAGTTCTAAAATGGCAGATATCACCTTAAATTATCCAAATCGATGCCAAAAGGTGGTTCTGTTAAGTTCCTTAATAAGTAAAATCGCACCGTCCGATGCGAAGCTAATTAATAACAATATTTTGAATGAAATGATGATTGTCGCAATAAGACAGTTGGAAGATCTGCACCTCGAACAATATTTGGATATTCAAATCGATTATTCTAATATTAAAAAAGTATTAGAAGAAATGACTCAGCGAGTCAAGAGTGACAAGCGATATATTGAAGAGATTAAGAGATTTCTAACGACATTTATTATTTCTTTCTTGAGAGATAATAAATGTCTTTTTCAAACGTTGCAACCAAATTTCGATATCAGCAATATTGGTCTTTGCATGATATGCTTGGAAACGGTTCATAATAATAAATATGCTAAATTTTTGAGTTGCGATCACAAATTTTGCTTGAGATGCATCACAAAGTACATGATAATACACGGAAGTTGTCCATTTGATTCGAAAGAATTATCTGAATTATACATATATAAATATCACACAAAATATTATTTAGTTTGTAAATATTTGGAGAAAAATCATAAGATTATCATAAAAAATTGTTTCGACCAAAAAATATATTTAGCTATTCAACATATATATGATGTAGTGAAAATCAAGGATTATTTAAGCCCTCTTATTAAGCACTTGATTTGATTTTACACTGCTATGCATAATTCAAGGTATACAACTCGAATACTTTTCAAGGTGCTTTTAAATATTGAAAATATATTTAAAAATATTCCAAATAGTCCTGTCATGAATAATCCAATGTTTAATATTATCGATAATTGCGTCGGGACGTCATTTGAATTTATGTCAAGTTTCAATGGTTTTAAGACTTTCAAGCAATACTTAAAAAATGAATATGATTCAAATTCGTATAAAAGATATTATAAATTTCTGACCGCTTTACAACATTTAAAAAATGTTATGTATCCCTTTCATGAAGAAGATCTAGATCACAAAAATAGCGAAGTGTTTATTTTTCTTATAGAGTTCAATGAATTTTTCAATTCTATTTCCTCAGAAATGATAAAACATGAATATTTATTATTCGATGGATTTTACGAGGCTGAACAACCAATGAAAGAATGGAAATTGCAAAACAGTAAAAAAATTTGGAGATATTTGGGACATCTTAAAGGAGAATCGTTTCCGGTGGAGGAGCTTAAAGCTCATTAATAAATTTTTTGAATTTATCTAAATTATCTGCGAATCGAATTTGTTAAAAGTTTTTTGTTTTATTAATATTTTCAAATGTTTTCATTATGGGAATCTTTTGATTTTCCATGAAAATTTGAAATAATAAAATAACTCGAATGTTGCATTAGATTATTTTCAACAATTACATTTCAAGGATATTTCATTGCCATATACAGCACCGGGCAAGGTACGGTTCGAAGTATTCAGAGTGACTAACCATTTCACTGTGAAAGATATTTTTAATACTAATAATGTATTTTACATCTCAAATTCTTTTGTAATTTAAAAAACTTAACTGTGACGGAATTCTCTCTGAATTAAAGAATTAGCACACTAAAATATCAACTTAGAATAATAAGTATCAATCTTATTCTTGTATGTGTTTATTGGGAATTTGGATGTAGAATTGTTTTATGTAATATTTTGTTCTGCTGGAAATTTATGAAGTTTGTGCATGTGTTTGAAGCTTAAATTTGATTTGTTTTAAAAATTATTTGAAGCTGGGAGATGATGAGTAAATAGTTTTGCTTTATGTTCACTGATTCGTGTTCATTCCTGTATGTGAAAGGAAAATATCGCTACAATGTCAAATATATTACCCAGAATTTCGAAATAAGAGAAATATCGATACATTTTCAGCAATGTCTTCGATTTGAATTGAGTTAATGATTGCAGAAATCTCGATGTTATTTATTAGATTTAGATGAGAATATACGGCATTTAATCAAGTCATTTTAGATAGTTGAAGAATTTTGGGTTGAGATGATTGAGAGATATTGTGGAGTTGTTATTTATGTTGTATTCGTTATTATTTGTATTTTTGTCTACGGTTTTCGATAATATTACTGTTGTTATTATCTTTACCGTCATTAAAATTTAATTCAGTGACATGTCACAATTTGAATAAGTCGAACGAAATGATAAAGAACTAGAGTAGAAATTCAAACTCAATTTATTTATAGATTTCGAGCAAAGATCTCATTATATCGAATAAGCACAAAATATTAAATAAGCAGATAACAAACGTATTTTTGTGGATAGGCGTAATTCTAAACTAAACACAAAACATCTCCCAGCGAAAAAGCGTATTAATATGAACTATTATATCAAACGCAATCTTCTGAGAAACATTTTAAGGGAAGAGGTGATTTGTTGAGTACGTTATTAAAACAGGCAAAATAACCACGAAAACCATGGAAATAGCCATCAACGGGTAGATACACACAGATTCGATTAGCCAATAGCCAATGAGACGATTTGTATCGAGAAATCCAAATACAAAACCGGATAATCAATTGGCGCACATCAACAAAAAACATCGAGATACTCCAATAGCACTAGGGGCAAGAAACAATTGGTGAACATCTCTTTCAAATAAAAAGTAAACTCTTGAGACATCAAGTGAACAATGATAAGCCTATAAAAAGAGTTGGATCTTCCGAGTATCCGACAATCTTCCCTGATCAGTAATTGCTATCTGTCTTGATTTTTATGTGATTTTATAGCAATTAGTCTTGCTGTTTACCTTTCGGGTACTGGTACCGCTGTGTGTATATTTGATCATTGAGAATGCTTCAGGTTCATGATTGTTTGACGATTTAGTTTTCTGTATAATATTGCGATTGTTAATTATAATTTTGGCACTTGGTATTATTAAATATTAGTAACAATTGTTTGATATTAAATTTCCAAAACACATATCTACTTAATGCACATCTGAAAATAGATGTCATCGATGTTAATTTTTGCATAATCAAATATTCAATCTAAAAGTTTGTTTAGTGCTAAATTTTTAATTCATAAACGATTCTAATTATCATCATTTCGTTCTTTATAAAAGAAATAATCAATATTTGTTAACGATATCCCGATTTTACTTAAACTTAATGACTCTTACAAAGATTACTAACCCCTTTTATCTTAAGCTTTAAAGATAACGACATTTTGAAATATTAATAATTTAGATTAACCAATACAACATGAACCTTTCTGTGTGATGTAACGAACATACACAAAGATATATTGATACATATCACGAATTAATAAATTAATCTACTCACTATACACAGCTTTTCAAACATTCCTAAAAATAATTATTACTCACTTATTAAACCAGATCAAATCACAAACACCATCGTTTTTAAATAATCGATAAACACAATGGTTAAATTATAAAAAGATTCATATTTTATTTAATGATAAACTAATCAAAGACCGAATTTATTATTGAATACGATTTGAACATAATAAAATATAACGGAAATCATTGGATAATTTTGAATCGTGTATATAGTGTGATAACATGAATTTCACTGACGTCGGTAGGATTTATCACGAATGGGATTGACTCAACTGGAAATATAAATAAGTTCAGGTACATGGACAATAAAATGATGCTAATTAATATCGATAATTCACATTATTGATTATCAATATTTACTCTCAAATATCAGTATAACATTTCACCAAAATAAATAAATAGACAAGTTTCGACTTCATCTGAACTGCAGGCGAAATAAAATAAGCTAATCGATCGATAATTTTTATTAATAACAGATATTACTGGCATTAAATCTGATTGGATGGCTTTTTAAATAAGATTTCCGCCTTATTTATTAAGCATTTATAGATCATTGTATTACTGGCATGACCCGTGTAAACTGTTGTTATTGGTTTTTGTTGCTATAATCCCTCAATACAGCAATTGTAACGGAACCCGTACACACTCAATTATCGTCATTATTATTATTAATAACAACAGGGGAGACATTTCATGGGGAGATAAATCGGAAATGCAGAATTACAAAACTAAGAATTTCGGTTCATTTCGAAAGGGGAACTGGTAAATTATTTGATTGGGTGATGCGCAGAAACTCGAGAGATGCAGTGATTACACAATTTTAGTGCCTTAAATGTTCATAAGAATACAAATCAGCGCTCAATATAATCAATTATTGATTGAATGCTCCCAATTGACCGTTTGTGCTCAAATACCACAACAAATGCCCAATAATGTGTGCATTTTCAATGGAAAATTTTATTATTAGAAACTCTATTAGAAACCTCTATTTGGTGACATGGGTAAAGATAAGCACTTCCCAAATGTGACAGATATCGATTATAGATGTGAAGGAGTCTTGTTACAATTACCGCTGGTGTTCACGACAAGGTGATGAGCTCAAATGATCACGAGTTCCAATTGATCAATGAGCGAATTATTAAATGGCGGATTTGAGGTTCCATCAGTCACTGGAGAGTAGAAATAACCACGAAATCGGTCTTTCGATAAACTAATTGCCGGATTAATCAATTGATAGATCAACAAGCCCTCAAAACCAAAGCAACAATCAAATTATTCTTCGAAGCGAAGAGATGAATTCAAACAATTTCAAATCCAAAACATCGCAATGAGTTTCGAAAATCGTGGAAGACAAATTTATCTCACTTCTCGTTCCAGTAAAATGATTAGCATTTGGTTTGGCTGACATCTTGCGATTTCTTGGAGCCTATATGTAAATGAAATCAATCAATAGTTGCTAATAGCAACATAAACTAGATCTCACTCGATTTACTAAATCTTGACGTGACACATCCAACGAAATTATCGTGCAGATTGTTATTGCTATTATCTTCGACCAATAACGTCTCTTTGTTATCGATTTCTATCAAAGCTGTCTGTGAATCGATGCTATCTACACTATGGCTGTGTCTATTCGTTGGAGTGATTCGATCTTCATCTCGCCTACTAGTTGATGGTTCATCGGCATGGCAACTGCTTTTTCTGCTTGTAAATCTAAACAAAAACATCCACAATAAAGAAGACTATGTGCAATCACTGGTTCTATGTATCTATCTCTCACAGTAATAGAATATATTGCTGAGTTTTGTCCAGATATTATATGTATAAACACGAGAAGCTCAGTTAAAAAACAATAAATTACTAGAAATAAATATGAAAATTATTAAATTCAAATTTATTTAAAGAGATTCAATTATAAAACCCAGTCACAGCGATCACTCTCATGATGATATCATTTGTAAAATCGAGTAAATTTTCAATTCATGAAGGGGTGAATTGTTGAAACGAAATGAGCACTGTGTTCATGGCAATAATATTTATCAAAAAATATTTTTACTGTAAAATAGCAGCAATCAATGATATAATGACAGAGTAGAATAATATATTTATTTCATAACAGCAGGACATTATTATCATTTCTAGTTATCATTATAATGAATTATTATATCATTATCATTGTCGTTATTATTATTAACATTAAAATAATTATTAATAATTATCACATTTATTATAATTAAAATTGGTAATTATTCTTAATAAATTTAATTAGGTTGTAAATAAAGTTCGCGGACAAAATTGGAAATAAAAATTTGTTGTACATAAATTTATTTAAAACAACAAC
>JBBMOY010876643.1:0-11148 GCA_037951405.1 Platydemus manokwari
AGAAATGCGCGAAGCTGGATCCACCCCACCTCCTTTTTATTTCAAAAACAGTAAATACTAAACACATTGTTAAATTCATGCTCTTATTATGCTAACAAATGGTTAGGCAATGGTCAATATTAATATGATTTATTCATTTTATTTACTAAAAGATTATTCAAATTAACCATAAGTTTACTGAAACACGGAATTGCATAACAAATTATAATTCTCTTATAATTTTTTGAAATTATAAAATGTGTTTTAACACTAACAGTTTGATTCTATCCTTAACAAGTAGGCTGTATATGAATTCCAATAATTGATATTAGAGCTATTGAAATATAACTGTTCAAATAATTGCTCTAACATTGAGGTATTTCACGAATATTACTTTAAAATGCACATATGATATTTTTATATAAATTTAAGCCAACATCTTGCAGGATTATACCTTTTGTACTTAAGATTCATTCCAAAGGTTCGTTTGTTTAAAATTATTATTTACAAATACATATATAAGGTTTTCCTGTCTATGCAAATTTAAATAATCAATTTTATCGTTAACTGTCTTAGAGAGCTTCTAACTTACTTTAAAATTAATAACTTCTACATTAACAGATCAACGACTGCATGAGCATTTGTTTTTTCTCCTGGATACATATCTATTCGTAACATAATCCATTTACCAATTAATTGTAGTTAACGACTTTACTTTCTTTACTAACTAGTCAGTGATATTCGTGACAATCTTTGTTAGCCACTGCTATTACTTGTATGAGCTGCAAAGTAGCTAAATTTGAATGTCACCAAAAATTTACATTTTATAATATAATGATAAAATATTTCCTCAAATTAAAAGATTGAATTGAAAGACGACTTTTAAAAGTTCAAAGATGCAATTATTATTATTAATCAATTCATCTTCTAAACTGTGCCTGAGATCAATTAACAAAAAGGTAGAAAGTTCAAAATTTATGTTAATCATAATATCTATTTATTTTAACAAATTTAAATCAATGTTTCCTCCATCGTTAAGATTCTCTTCACCCAATTATTGAATCTGGGAATCAATTTGAAGTGCATACCTGAATCCATATGCTACAAATTATACTTCATCCGTAATGCAAGAATATTTAAAGATATTTGATCATTATTTAGTAATAGACATGCTATTTCATGGAACATAAAGTCTACTGTTATATCTACATACTAATGTGATAACTCAAATGGTACTCTTAAATGAACATAAATATACATTATGGTATTGACATTAGTTTGAAATCTCAAGAGCTAAAATAATCTTCCTATTTTAATTCTATCTAATTATATAAACTTGGTTGTAATAATAATTGGATATAGTAATGATTTATTTACTAACTAAACTTGCCATTATGAGCAGCATAATTATTTTTCTTGCAATTGACTCCGAAGAACACAAGCAATCAGAACACAGTAAACATAACTCTGATTATAAAGAAATATTGTGCGATATTTGGCACGTGTTAATCAAGAAGACAACGTACAGGAAAAATCATGAAAAATACAAGTAATTTTATTTTTAATGAAGATGCTAATAAATGCTAATAAATGTCAATAATTAAATAACTACTAATATTATTGTCGACAAAATTATCAGTAAAGTGAATTGTTTTTAAAACAAGACCTCTTTTTACTAGAGGCGGTCATGACTTTAAAATCCACACATTCGTTTTTACTCTATCACATTTTTAGCTTTGCACTGAATCTAATCACTGGAATTTTCAACCCAACATGTGAGTTCAATTAATAATTACAAAAGGTTATCTATTTATCTTTTAGGAAAACTCAAATGAAAACTAAAATAATATTTGCGCTACTTTAATTACAAAAATGTTTCAAATATTTATTACAAAAAATGAAAACAGGACTTACTCCATAGCACTTATTTTCCCAAGCTCCAGATTTAATGGGTATGGAGTTTAAAAAATCAAATTAATTGAAATCTCTTTGATCTTGGCAGTTTCCTAATTACTCTCATTAAAAATATCCCAAAACAATTTCACGTAGTTTACTTCAATAAATCTCAAAAGAATTCCAGTTGATCACCTGATTGATCCTCAACATCTTTCAATTTACCAAATGACTTTCAGCTACATTTTTGTATCAACAGACTGAATTGATACTCTATTTATATTTTTGTAGAGTAGCCGTCTCTATTCAGTTGTTGTTCCAACCTGTACATGTTTCATTAGTCTTTTAAAGAGAACATTTTATTAACACATTGACGGACAGTAGGATCAAATGAAGTTCGAAATTGATGGTTCTAGACTCAAGTGTCCCTTAATGTGTTAATAATAACTTTTAGATTAACGTTCTCAATTAATCGACTAAAGGCCTTTGTGATTTAACTCATTTTCTCGAACATTAAAGTCAAAAATTAAATAATGTTAACAAAAGTTAGCTAATTAACTTGTATGTATTATTTTTGAATATCAATGTTTTGGATAAATAATGCAAATCAATGAATATCAATTACCTAATTATATAACTTCTTGTTCAAAGTTGAGAAAGACAAATATCGATTGTTTCTCCATCGATGAATAACTTCATCCGCTGATAACCTCTAAGATCAAGTGTCCCATAATATTACTGTTTATTTCATATATTTAATTTCTATGTTATTAAAATCTTAAGCAATGTGAAAAGGAGATGTGGGGTTTAATAATTTCAATTTGAAATTTTTTTTTAAATCTTAATTTGATTGAATAATTGTAATTAAAATATAATTTGGTGTCGTGACATTTCAGTTGTTTTTCAGTCCGTGATAATTCGTGATTTATAAAATAGTTGCGGCTTACAAATATCATCACCATAAATACAATTATTTGATTGCAAAATGTTTTTATCTCGCAAAAATCTCAGGATATTATGGTTTTCACATTAAAATACGCGCACAATACACAACACAGTGAACTTATTCCAAAATATGTGCTTTACAAAATATATCTCGACTCACTTTTGGTTTTTCCCTTAATTTTTATAATCCAAATATCAAAGACGTAAAAAATTTAGTCGAGTTTCGAAGTTTTTATGAAATTCCGATTCCTGATAGATATCTTTCTGGTTTTTTTTCTTAGCATTCATCTTTTAAAGATGTTACGGTTATAGATCTGTTCATATAATGGCTAATGATTTTAGCTGATTTCGGTAACTCTTGCTTAATTGTTACTTTCAGGATACTTTTTATTAATATAATTGTTAAAAACATTATCCTTGGTACCGTTGTAATGTAATGTAATTATATAAACTAATTAAATAAATGATATTAAATAAATATAAATGTTAAAAATAAAGATCAATAAAGAGTTGTATCATTAATGGAAGACGGGCCTAATTGTTGAGAAATGCAGTTAGTAATTTATAATTATTATGATATTGTTATTATTATTATTATTATTATTATTATTATTATTATTATTATTATTATTATAACACTGGTAATCGAGAATACAGATTGAAATGTGACCTTGCAAATTGCTTATCATTTTTGTATTTTTCTGTACAATGAAAAGAAAAATCTAGTTAAATCTCATGATCATGTAATTGCTTATTTATTTTATCATATAAATTTGTAAAGCTTGTAACAAGTTCCTATCAAAGAAATCTGAAATTAATTAAATCAATTCGAAAAATGTAACCGTTCTACTAATTCAGAACTTGAAATCTTCGTGGCCAAAGTAAAGCAATTTCAACACTTGTGTTGTTAGGTTTTAATTCAATAATCGACTTTGCAATAAATATATCAAACATGATTTCTTATCGGTCTACTCAGTACACTGCGTGTTCGGTATTTTATTGGTTACAATGCTTATTTTTATATGCCTTTAGCTACCAAAGGCTTTTATCACTGATTTTGTCTGAAATTGACTATATAGTGGAACTTGACAACTACTATTTGAACTTTTCTCTTATTCTTCCATTTCACAGAAACTGATTCAACAAGCCTCTATACGAAAATTTCAAAATTTGTCAGATTTAAAATTATTATTTTCATTTTCATATCGATATATGATTTTTTTTCTAGTAAAATTCTCCAGAAACCATGTTTTCGCATTATTTTCCACGAATTCTTTCGTTTTTCAAAGAATTCCTTTTTATGTGAACTATTGTAATCACTTATGAAAATCAAAAAATTCAAGTTCCATTTATAGGTATGAGATTCAAAATTGAAAACAATTCTGATTGGTTTTAAGAGTCTCATGATATATATGTGTGTGTATGTGTGTATTTATGTGTGTATATATATCAAACTATGTTTCAGGGCAATAAAAATATGAATAATAAATCATAAATAAAAATCTCAACAAATATATTAAAAAATTCTATACAAGCTTAATATAATGAGTCTCATTTATTCAAATCATCAGGTACCTCCATACTGACCTTCCATTCTAAAGGCTTCCTGGACATCAATTTATTAAAGGCCTAAAGCAGAGACATAGATTCATTACAGAATTAAAAATTCGGGAAAAATTACTTGATAAGCAATCTCGGACTTCTCCATGGTAACGACATACACTACGGTAGATGTTGAACAAGCCACCATTTCAAAATTCTCAATGACACATTTAGGCTAAACAGATTAAAAATTCTCACAAAACACAAACCATACCCCTTCAATGAGACCGAAGACCTGATCTGGGTAGAGCACCACACTGGCGGGTACACACAAATAAATCTGTCGATTCGATTTGTCGTTTCCATTGGTTACCGTGAGTTGTGACACTATGCTAGTTTGTAATTGGTTGATCTCTCCTTGAACTGAATCCCGGTTGGGATTTTGAGCTAATTGAATTGATTCTCTCATTTTCAGTCGCAACTCTTTCAGCTCGACGAATCGGGAATGATTTTCTTTGATATCACGAATAAGGATGGCCTTCTTGATCTTATCACTCACTTTAAATTCAGCGATGAGACTTTCCAGCAAGGATTTATAGTGACCAATCGAATCATCGAGACGTTGCAATTTGGATTTAGAACTGTTTTTCTGGACATGAAAATTTTTATCACAAAATTCTCTCCAATGGAGCGGAAAGGCTTACTTTATTTTCTTTTCGCAGTCTCATCCGACGCTGATCGACAAGAGCTTGCCTTTTGAAATGAGAAATCGAATCTGCCGAATCCTATGAATCCATAATGAGACCTCAGAAATGCAGAGACAAACATACCACAGAGTCGACATCACTGTCATTCAGAGCTCGCTCTAATTTCAGATCGAGATCATCGGTTTGGACAGACTGTTGATAGGATGTAGCTATATCGACCACTTGTTGCGTTTCTCTCGAATCGTCAGTGGCAACGACAGCAGTTATTGTCTCAGGTTGACCCATGTCCATAAATTGATCGATTGGTTGATCCATAAGTTGATCTTCAAACACACCACTGGTTCTTTCGACTTTAACAGTTGATGGTGTTTGGTTAATGGTAACAACATCTGGATCATTTGGTAATATTTGCAAAGAACTCTCTCTGCTTCTCACTTGTGGACTTGCTGATTGTGAAACTGTATTTCTGGAGTTCCTGTAATAACTGTTAAATTGTTCAAATTCATCTCAGCGAAAACCTTTTCTTTTTTCTTGATCTTTTCCTCGAACTTTTTTTGTTTCTTTCCCGGCTGCCTCGGCGAGATTTTTTTCTGTTACGGCGTTTTTCATTAAATTTCTGTTTATCTTTATAAATTCTAGTCTTGATAAACCTGGTAAAATAAAACAAGGAATTATTGCCGAAATAATTAAGCGCTCTTCACCCGCCTGACCCCAGAGTAGCGAAACCTACCTATTGCACAGGATAGCCTCAGGTGATTTGTTAGCGGCATACGCATCTCTGCTCCTTACGTACTGAATGAGAGCACATTTTGGATCTCCATTGAATTGGACTTCGACGTTGCGGAGAGTTCCGAATTTCCGAAAGTGCTTATTTAGTACACCTATTCGATTTAATTCCGGAGGAATGTCAGAGACAACAAGACTGTTTTTAGATTTGGATTTCGAAGAATCACTGTCTGATTTAGAATCAGTTGTTTCAACAAGATAGCCCAACTCCTTGTACCAGAGTGGACTATCGAACATTGATGGAGGAGTGTAGGCCGTTGGTATGCTGCTGAATCTAGCGCATTCAGGATCAGAATCAAGAGATGAAACACTAATAACATCAACTTTGTCTCTATGTGGTACTAAAATGAATAAATTGTTGTAATGAACAATTATTTGAATAATGAAAACACCACAAGTCAAGAAAGTCTCGATTATTAACTTAATTAAACAATATATATGACTGTTTTGGTCTTTATCAAGACAAAATAACATCTTTTTACTTGAATCATCATGATTTGGTAAAATGAACTCTGAACTATTGATAGTGGTTGCATGACCCGTATTATAAAAAGAATTGAGAAGCACCTTACGCGGTTTCACCTGAAGCTCATTAAATATACAAAATCAATTAATCTATCTACCAGCATGGCTTTTCCGTGAGTAAATTTACAGGAATCTCCATCGATACAAAATCCTTTCTCAAGAAATGTTGAACAAGGTAAATCTATCTTTCTACTATTATTTACTGATTTTATTGATCTCGCTATATCATTCCACTTTAAACGAGAAATACCACGACTAATTCTGGAATGTTTCAAATTTCTTTTCTTAACTCCGTATAAATTTTTACGACAAAAACTTTTTTCACTTTTATTCTCAAAACATGTATTATTTACGTTGTTTTCATGACCATTGCTTTTATTAGAAATATCATTACTTGAACCAAAGTTATTAGATACACTTGAATTCTGGGAAAGACCGTACGTTCTTTTAATATTAAAAAAATTACATATTACATCGACGATTTCGTCAGTTTCTAGACTAAAAATAAGTCATGAAATGTACATACAATATTAAAACTTTTTTCCAATAAAAACTCTAATTCTTCCTTAATAATATTTTCTAAATTATCCCTATTTCGTAAAGCCTTAAGCAAGTTTATAATATACCTAACGCAACCACTTGGATTTTCAATTTCCCTAAAATTTAAAATTAAAAATAAATAAAATCACAATTAGTCCTACAGTTTCTTAAGGTTCATATACAATTCATCTTCAAAATCTTTTAAATTACTTAAATTCATACTATTGTGAAAACTTGAAAAATATTATTTAAACAAATCAAAACTCAATCGAAAATTTCTGTATAGCAATTAAGATTTGGCCATTAATAATTTAGCAGATCCTGGTGTTAATTAAAAAATTAAAATTAAAATTAAATAATTTTTTGAAAATTTTTTATATTAACATACATTTATTACAAATATTTCAAAATGCAAATATATGCATTGCATAACAAATTTATTAAGGTATTATTAATTATAAGTTTGGCACTTTAATATAAATAACTATTTGTAAAATGTGCATCTTCTTTATAAAAGCACAACTTAAATTTGCGACAACCAATCACTTAGTAGTAATAAACGTTACGTGACCTATGATGTTATAAATAAAAATATTTAAGATATTTGCTAATATCAAAATAAGCATCTTATTTAATATCTCGGCACAAATTAATGGATAATCAACTAAGTGAAAAAGTTAAATTAAGAGTTACATCTTCAAACAATCGACCAATTACAAATTGTTTGAATCTTTCAACTTCAATTAACAGAGATAACCCAGATTCACCAAAACAAAAGATCAGAATGACTAGAAGAGACTTCTGTGAAAATATCAGAGCCTGTCAGTGCAATCAAAGGCCAAGGTCAACATCAGAATATGATAAATCAAAAAAACACAAGTCCGTGACTTTTGCTGATGTGCTGGGTAACAATGCAGATATTCGAATTTACGATTCAAATCTTCCACCTCAGGTTCCAGATTACGTTTTCTCTGAATTAAGAATTTGTAGATCCCATTCTCCATCACCAGAAAAGGCCAAAAATTTTACTTTCGTACATAATTTTGTACCGAATGACAATGGTAATGTTGAGCAACACGTAAGAACCCGAAATGTTTCCCTTCACCGATTACTAATTACTGAAGAAATGGTATATGGCATTGTCGTTGTATCAAATATCGCATTTGACAAATTAATTTTTATAAGGTCCACTTCAGATAATTGGATTTCGTATAAAGATTATGAAGCAAATTTCAATTCTAGTCTTTCACAATCAGTTGATCAGTTCTCATTCAAAATACCAATCCGATCAAATTGTTGCAGCTACGGTTTTAATTTGGAATTCGTTATTTGTTTCAAATGTGGTGGGCACGAGTTTTGGGACAATAATAACGGTAAAAACTATAGTGTTAAGCAAACTGCGTCAGAAGACTAAATATTTTCATTTAATTTTGGTTGCTTCATAAAATATTTTATTATTTATTAACTTTTGTTTTACTTATTTATAAGTTACATGTGAAGTCCGAATATTAAATCGGAACATTACAGTTGCTATCAAAATCAGATGAAGCTTTTCACAATTATGTAAACTTTTACAAGATGGATTTAAGAATTATACAGTGCAAGGGAATGTTTAAAATTCCATAAATCTATCTGAAAAATATGTAAAAATCAATTTTAAGGACATAATTGCTCTTCTTACCTGTTTAAATGTCAGCTTATCTGATTGGCATTAAATGTTAATCAATACATAATTTTGGCCAATAAAATTATTTATAAAAATAACCAATACTGCCTTGATATAGAGTGATACTATTTAAGTTCAGTGGGTGATGTGGTGATTATTTCTGTCTCTTAATTTATTTTTCAGTTTTCTTAGGAAATATTAAATTTTAAAAAAGAAATTGAATGGATGTGGAATAATATTTTCCAATTGGCAATTATTTTGTATAATTTATTAATTTCATTAAATCATGACAGAAAGTAAATTCATGGTAATTCGAATTCACAGTTATCGGATAATAATCAATCTGAAAATAGTAAGCATATTATTTGGTAAAAATGCTGTATTGTGACTAAATTTCATTATTTTGGCAAAATATAAACAATAAATATTAAATTAAAGATGTCAAAAGGTAGCATAGTAATAATTTGGCTATATTTAATTGTGGGAGTAAGTACATTAATCTGACATATATTACATCAATCTGTTTTCTTTGACGAAATTATACCTACTAAAAATGTGACTCTTTCTTTTAATTACTTTTATTATTTTCTTTATATGTAATGTAATACCATAAAATTAGCATTAAATAATACTGAATATTTATTATAAATTGTTAAAATAAATAAATGGTAAAAATAATTTTTAAAACTTAAATTTTATGTCACATAGGATGTATTCTTAAATATACTTTTCATAAAATGGATTTAAAACTTGGCATATTCAATGATGTCATAACAAAATAAATTTACTGTCTAATAAATTAATACATTAAGAAGTGTAAAATATTTATTTTCATGAATTAGACACGTAATATAGTAATATTTAAATCATGAAACAATTTCGATATAATTATTTAATTTCGGTTGTTGTATTAAAAATCAAGACAGGAATAAAAGTTAAGCCTCCTCAACACGTAGAAGTGCGGAAAAATTTATTAAAAATATGAAAAGTTTTAATGTAATTCCAGAAAATAATAATTTAAAGGGAAATTAGGATTTAAAGTCATTGAAATTCCAAATAGCTAATAAGAAAACTATCGTTAACAATAATCTATTACATTACACATGAAAAATTTTGCAGAGATTAGCAAAGTAATTATTAGAACATCAAATTATAGAGGGTGAAAATAGCTAACATTTTTACTTTATTTAAAAATTTGGATTTAGAATTGTTTTAAAAAAGAAACATTTAATTAATTAACTAACTTTGTTTTTCGATATAAATATAATAATATAATATCCTGTACAATACTAAAATAAAATCATTAACTAACCTGTCTATCTAATCATCATCATTTTCCACCAGTTTAAAGTACTGGTATGAGAGCAGTCATACTAATTTTCGAAAATAAAATTACCGCAAAATTGAAAGTAGAAAAAAAGCAATACATACGAAAAATTAACAATTTTGCCTTGATTGATTTCGATTACACAACCACTATATATTTGTTATGTAAACCTTATGTAAACCAATGAAATTTACGTTTTGGTGAATGAGATTGATTTTATTAACGGAGATGGGTCATTGATAATAAATCCTTAATTCAATATGCGCAATAACAAGTCCATCAATTGTTCACTGCACCTTAATGTTAATTTTATAATTTTATTCAATATTTTATATCTTAATTAACTAATGTCGATTTTTAAGTTTATTTATCACGATTTAATCATTATTTATTAATCTCTCATAAATGTTATGTTTCAGATAAATAATGTCTTAAATGAAAAATAAAATTATAAACAAAAATTTTTATAAAAAAGAAACCCTAAAACAAATATATTTTTAAGAACTAAAATTTAATTTTTTTAAGAAATAAAACAATAATAAATATTTCAAGAAAGATATAGGCAAATGTATGAATCAAATCCCGCCAATTATTGAAAAAAGAAATAAACAAAGAATCAAAGACATAATGGGAAACAATATAAGCTGCACATCATACTCAGATCTTAGAATCCTGTGTGAATCGTAGATAAGAATAAACATCATTAGAATCCTGTGTGAATCGTAGATAAGAATAAACATCATTAGAATCCTGTGCCTTGACTATTGTGAACCGCCAACATATCATTCAATCCAAATAATCAACAATTTCAATGATCTAGACATTTCAACAATTTGATTAACAATTTTGATTACTAGAAATTTTGATATCGAAAATTTTTGATTACTAAACTCTTGATTATCAATCAATATCTTGTGTATAACAAATAACATTATTATGATTTTGATGACTGATTATTTTGATCATTATTGAATCAACATCTTTAATTTGATTTATTCGTTTATGTTTATTAATTTTGATTATGATTTAATAGTTTTTTTTAGTTTTAATTGTGATTATGTAAGGAAAGAGATGGAGGAAAGTGTTGGCAAGGATTAAATTAGATAAATAAAAGATGTTGGGATCCCCACCCATTCATGATACCAATTTAGTTTGAAATAATCATTAACAAAACCGAAAATAAAACAGAAACCCAAAAAGCCAGAAAATATATAAATATAAATTATACCGTATAAAGT
>JBBMOY010877754.1:0-17726 GCA_037951405.1 Platydemus manokwari
CGACCAAAGGAATAAGAATTAATTAACCAAAAAATGTTTAACAAATTTAATTCTATATCTTATTCAATAATAAATATATTACTAAAATCTATAAGTAAGTAGTAACATTTATTGCAAATAAACATCATTCCCTGAGCATATATTCTCGGCAAATTCTCATGGCACATTTCAAATGGATCATTTTTGACTCCAATATTATTAATAGAAAATTTAAACATTATATTAAATTATATTTATTAATTGATAATAATAATAATAATTAGGAGATCTAGATTTTTCATGGTAAAAAGATCGACATTCAGAAATGTTAAAGAGCCACGCAACAATATTCGACAGAACTAAGTTTAGAAATAGTGAAAAGTGAAAATAGTTCGAAATAACTTTTTCTCAAAACCAATTATGCAAGATCTTATTATTCTGGATTCGATAAGGAATAGACAGGGCACATTATTATATACATATATGATAAATCCGATTAAGTTTCAATTTTCTCAATTAAAGAAAATAGTCAAATCAGATTCAGATGACATGTGATAATATATCAGTGAATTACGTAATCACATCGCTACTTTATTCCTATACAGGCCTCAGATAATTGATTGGGGTTAAAAATGATTTCAAAGCAAATATTTCGTTTTTTGATCGCCATGGTTTATTTCCGTAAATAATCAATATCTTTGATAAAAAATGACAACAGTAAAACTGATCTTGAAAATGATGGGGAAAAGGGTTGAAATTATATAAAACATATTTTTAATGCTCAATCACAGTTTCGGTTGCCAAATATAAAACTCATTAAAGGACAAGAGAATGGGGATTTCATAAACATATGTTTCAGCTAGGAAATTGAAGGAATTTCTTCTTATTTTATTGTAGAGATGAAAAATGAGGATTTCAGGGAAATTCTTTTAAATATTTAAAGTTAGATCATTGATAAAATTATAATAAATACAAAATTTTCCTCGATTTTGACAATTTATTGGAATTTATAAGAGATATTTTATAGCTTTAATAATCAATAAAAATAAAAAAAATTAATTAATGAGTAGTATAAAACATTTAATAATATAAAATAATTATTATATTAAATGAGAACATAAATAATAATTTAACTTATGAAATTTTATATAATGTTATGAATTAATAATCAGTAAAATATAATCATAAAGAACATAATATATTAATAAGTAGTATGTAAAAAAATTACAAATTAGATTAATAATAAATAATAAAGCTGCAAGAATGTGTTGTATTCAAGGAGAAACTGTGTGACTACCAATTTTCGTACAAGCACACACACAGACGCACACACAAACACTCCAGTGCACAAATTCTCCTCGATTACAAATCGGTTGTACAAACATGAATCTTACACAAATACTGCGAATGCACAAGCAACTTGATGTCATCCAGGTTCAAATACAAGAACGTATCCATAGTTGCTGGCAGCGATTCTGGAAAATAATCGAAGCAATCAATAATTTTTGCATTTGATCTGTGAAGGCTTACCGATATAAGCGGAATGCTGTGAATGCTCATTGGATAATTCATTGAGCAAATATAATGCTAAAGATAAATTAGGCATCTTTTTCGTCAGCACATTTGTATTGAGAAACTGGCCTGGATGAAAATATTGTTTTCAAATTCAAGATTTTGTAATTAAATTCCATATCGAAACCAACCGAAATTTGATGAATATGCGCTGTGTTCGGTGAGCATTTTATTCAAGGGAATTGTCATTGTTAATTCGTGTTTCTAAATTGGGAGAGAAAATATAAAAACAAACAAAAATAGAATTCAATTTATAAAACATTTATTGGTTGATTTGCAAATATACCAAAACCTATTCCAGTTTTCGATTCTGAAACAGAGACATTGGAAATAAATCCTGCATCAGTAAAATCTTCAAGTAATTTCTCCAAATATTTTTTACGATCGTAATTCGATTTTTTCAATTTTTGTCTTACAAAAGAATAATCTTAATTTCAAAAATAAAGTTCAAATTTTAAATAAAAAATTACCTTTCTGTAATTCAATCAATGCATTCACATTCTTTAAAATATTTTCAAACGTTTCAATAACCTTAGCTGGCTTCATATCTTCAATAGGAACTTCAAGTCGTAATATAACATTAAAAATAGTTTATCACAAGAATTTACTTATTGCCAAAGAAGAACATATTTCTGCAGTTCTTTTTCTTATATTTT
Source organism: Platydemus manokwari (assembly GCA_037951405.1). Classification (NCBI taxonomy): domain Eukaryota; kingdom Metazoa; phylum Platyhelminthes; order Tricladida; family Geoplanidae; genus Platydemus; species Platydemus manokwari. The sequence continues at coordinate 2,208 of JBBMOY010877754.1, forward strand.
TATTAAAGGCACGTGAGTTCATTGTCAGGAGAAAGCAAAACGAATATTTTGAATTTTAAAAATTCTAAAACAAATGTAGTTGTAAATGAGTGAACTTAATTAACAAATTAAAACATTGCAATTTAATATTTACAATTTCTAAAATAAAGATAACTAAATTAATTTCACATAAAACTTTAAATGGAAATTTTTAATAATGGTTAGTAACAAAAAAAATTTACTTTTAAATTTAAACTTGTATTTAATATTTAACTTTTTCTGAATTAATATTTAACTTATTAGGCTTATTAAGTACATAAGATGAAGACTGGTCAGAAAAATCTCATCTAATAACCCATAAATAAGATACTAAATAAAGAGATAACAATTGGAGTATATCTTACATAAAACTATATACACTTATTTCTTCAGGGATCGGAAATATGAACTGGTGAATAATTAATTACATTTTTATTTGTTTTATATATTTAAAAAATTTAGATATTATATATGGAGAGAAAGGGAAAGAAACAGACAGACTATAAAAGCTTTTACATAGTAAGAAATTTCGCTAAAAATCGAAAAGTTTAGAATTACTCAAAATTTTCGAAAATTCTTTGTAAAAAGTGACAGAACTATTCTAGAAAATTAATAACACTACTTGTAACTGATTATTTTCATGGTAACTGGCATCAAAGTGATAAATTAATAACCTATTTTGGATAATTTAATTTCGTAATGGTTTCTAAATAAATTCACTTTTCAAATGACTTTTTGCAATTCTGAAGTTTAGAACATTGCAAATGAGGTGATGGTACGAAATATAGGAATTCGTGGTATTCTAGCATAGGTAATTCAAGGTACACATGTGAATATTTACGACGACTTAATTGATTATTGGAACCTCTTTCCATGTAAAATATGAACAAAGGTAAACGTTTTCAAAATCTCGACCTGCAAGATATAAAATACTCTAGAACTATTGGTACTAGTGTTGGGCTTTACTTTGTTTGTAGCAACTTTAGATTAATGTGATGATTAATTGAGTATTAAAACCCTATAAAGTATTTGAGCTCTTATTATTTTAATTATCAATATTTAACCAGTTCATCTGACTCCAAAAGGTGTAAGTAATTATAAATATTTTAGAATTAAATTATAGAACAATAATATAATAAACAGCTTGATCTAAATAAAATATAATAGGTATGGCAATAAATGCAAATCAATAATAACAGTAAAATTCGAACAAAAATACAATAGAATTACAATATTATTACATCAATAAATTACATAGAATAAACAAAATTTTTAGCAAATAATCAGGTCTTTGAAACTTTGAATTTTAATTATTCGACTATTATGAGGTTCTAACACAATAGAAATGTTGTTTTTTTGATGTCTCTTATATTAGTGCCCATAAGAGCTCTAAAATGATTTTATATGTGGTTAGGCCTAATGGCACCGTACCACTACTATAAATTTGTTGGGATTTTAGATATTTATAACTTAGTTTTAATTTTAGATAACAGGGTATGTAGAGATATGTAGAAGATGAATTATACAATAATTTACAATCGTTAATTACATGATAATTAATCGATTAGAAATTCGTTTATAAAATAGAGTATAACTTATAATATCGCTAGTCTTTTCCAAAGAAATAATTGATGTTTACACTCAAGTACAATGTCATATTTCAACGACGAATTCATTAGTTTTTTAATAAATAATGAACAAGTTTGTGAATTTAGCTTTATTTCTTATCGCTACACGTAGTTTTTATATAATAAATATGCTTCGTAAGTTGTTTGATACGATCTTGTTTCAATTTCAAATATATGAATAAATTTGATAATGTTTGCTGAAATAAGTTAGATTAGATTAATTCAATAGTTCTGCCACTTCAGTGTGAACTTGTTTATAAATAATTTTTCGGACAGCCTTATGAACTGCTTTCTTTTATTTATACTCGTAATTTTTCTTTGTTCTACTTTTATTAGGTTTATGGATATTATTCATATTATTTTTATTTATCCATTCCTGCTGTTTCTCTTGTTAGATAATAATTCGTGTATTTTTCAATTATGTATTTATTTAATTCTATTTTTAGTCTCTAATTTGTTATGATTTAATTTTTACCAAGTGCAATAATTTTCAATGCAGAATGAGTCACATTTTTTGAAGATTTTTTTTATCTATTAATTATTGTTTGTTATAGAGTTGGTACCCAACACTATTATAAATTAATTACAAAAGCTTACTGGCATTGGTGCTACAAAATAGGCAAAGCAATAAGAATGTAAAAGTTATACATTTACTGTGACGAAAACTTAAAGAAAGTAATAATAATTTAAAATAATAATTTTAATAAAAATATTCTAATTATAATTTTAATAATTTAATAATAAGTTTCAAAATAAAAAACATTATTTTGAAATATTGTTTAATTATTTAATAAAAAGTAATTATTATATAATTTAAATATTTTTGTACCTATATACCTGATTAAGATTAATAGCTAAAGCTATCTAAAAATGATTTAAATTTGTTTAAAAATTGCTTGATTTGTTTGCATTAAATAAAAGTTATGAAAATCGTACAAATGACTTCTGTTGAATACTCAATTTTAAGCAACGTAACTACTATTAACAAATTAAATTGTGATCTATTCATTTAATTAAAGTAAACAAATAATTATGTGAATAAAATTAAACAGTTTAGAGAATTGTTAAGAAATAAAACTCAATCGATCTAAAGAACAAAACAATAAATTATAAAATTGAATAACTGATTCTAATCTGTATCGGAACTCAGTCCCAGAATTGAAACTATTAGAATTAACTTATTATTAGGTTCATTGTGAATGAAGTGTGATATTAAATATATACCAGTAAACAGAAAGCCTTTTTAATTAATCTCGGAATGTACATTTGATAAATTGTGAGAAGTCAAATTGTAATTCAGAGTTTGTTAAGTAGTGCATATAGTACAAAACTTAACAAAATTATCAAATAACAGTACAATTTGTTTTTTAAATTGCATTTAATGACTAAAGTCATTAATATAAGATTGAAATTTTTCTACTAGGAAATGATAAAAATCGCGCGGTTAAAGACAGGTAACCCATTGAGACACATATAATTGAGTTATTTTATTTTTAATGAAATTTAATGGCTTGTATGAGGTCCAACTATGAAAAGAGACAACTATACGCTGACATGTACACCTTTACACAGTGTTCAGCTATTGATATGCAAAAATAAAGCAAATGTTCTATATCAGAAACTGAATACAGTTCACGCTCTTCTCTTTAAATTGAGTTAATTATTATATTTGTTATTTTCGATATTAGTATAATTAATAAGTAGGAAGTTAATAATGATTCGTATGAAATATATTTCATCTTTGGCAAAATAATAATAATTTCATTCATGGAATAATGAGCGCGCATAATAATCTCAAATTAAACTGCATACCTAATATAAAATACCTAATTTAATTGATAGATACTTAGTTAAATCAATTTAACAAACCTACTGTTATTAAACAAGATTTTTCAGTCCAGTTTTGAAAATCAACCCAAAGCAAGAGAAATTCAATGACTTGCAATGAACAATTTTTTACTAGTTAATTAATCCGATAATTCCAGGAAATAATCTGTGAATATACAACTCGATTTATATATTTTTGTTGACAGTTGGATTAAGAAAATATCGAACAAGTTATGTTTATTTACAACTCAACAATCGATGCCAATGATAACCAAAATAATTCAAACTAATAAAATAGATCCATAATTAAAAATTTTTTTTTCAGCTTTTAATAATGTAAATTACTGATTATTTTTTGTATTTTTATTATTTTAAGTTATTCTTTATTTATAGTTATTGGATGTCTTAATTTTTCTATATTTCATTTATTTATTTTTCGCCATTACAGCTCAATTAAATCCTATCTTCTTTTTACATAAAAATATAATTAGATATTATATAACAGAGAACTTATTATAAAATAAATCTTGATTAAATGTCAAATAATCAATTATTCAATCTCAATAAAAAAATCAGGTATAGAATATTGAATTGATCATGGGCGATTCGATAATTGTCAACTTTAAATTTCTATATTGATCAAGCAGGGCGCATCGAGGAATTGAGTCTTGACTTGAATGGAGAATTAGAAGATGGGGGATTATTCGAATTCGAGATTTATATTTGTAATAGTGATTTATTTAGGATTTATATTATGTAGTATTAATATTGGGTTGTTTGTACTGAACCTGATGGAATAATTGTATTTTTGTACTGGGACTATACTCTAACAACATTAAATAACAGCTGCAATAAATGAATGAATGAAATAGCTTAGAGACTATATACCGATACAAATTAGTTACCACTGTCATATTGTAAAAAATATTTCTAGAAAATATTTTAGTTTATTTAAACTTTTGTTTAAATTAACTCTAGGGAAATCAATGCACCTTAGAATAATAATATGCGTCTATATTTCTGAAGTCACATATCTCATTTTGCTTGTCAAATCGTGTCTTTATTTTTAGTAAACCTGAATAAGTCAGTGACTAAATTTTGCAATGCCATTGTTTGTTGCTAATCTTAAAATTTATTTCTAGTAATGATTTTTATGCTTTTACTTGTCCTTGAGTTTATTTGATGAAAAAAATTGTTGCTTTGTAACAAAAAATTTTAGTAATAGAATTTCAGTCATTCTGCATTTATCTATATTTCGTCTCCATACAGGGTATGCTGAATCCGTGATCGAGAATGAACAACAACAATGTCTTTAACGGAATTTCATTACATCCAAGTGAAGAGTTCATATTATTTAAAATAGAAAATTACGCAAGAGCAATTATAATAGCAATACCTAATAAATAGAAAGAAAATTAAACTGATATAAATATATAAATATTAGTTGAAGGATATAAGAATAAAAATTATAAATACAGAATATATCTAAATTTATAAATAATGTAAAAATAATCCGAAATAAATCCAAAAATATAATTAAAAATACCAAATAAATTATAAATTCAGAAACAGAATATATAAATAAGTTATAACTGTAGAATGATAAGTGATATCTTTAGATGAGAATAACGATTTGTAATTTAATCGTGCTTTTCGAAAATGATTTCGTTGTGAGATTATAAAAGTAGACTATAACGGTTTTTAAAATAGCAGTACAACTAGGGAAGTTGTTTTAGTTTTATTTAAGTGGTAATAACTGTATCCGTTACAGAGGTCTATTGTACAAACAGATGGAGTTTCTGAGCTGGTATTTCAGTTGAAGTGACATGACTTGGTCCTTGTTTATAACTAAAGTAACTGAACAATTTTCCGGGGTTGTAAATTTGCTGTGTAAATTGTATTAAGAAATATTCATTTAACACAGAAATTTTTACATTATTTTAAACATCAATGTCAACTTAATTCATAGAAAGGAGTCTGATTGAAAATGAAGAGCCTGTTAAGTTTAAGTAGCTCCCAACTTAACATCACCATAATTAATTAAGTTTAATTTTTATTTAATATAATCATAGATACTGCATAAGCAATTCGTTTTATTTAACAGATAGAAATTTAACAGATCGCTCGCATTGAGAAAGAAATCGATTTAGCATGCATAAATTTCTGTTTCGGATTTTGAATTTAGTCTGAATGGAATATTACGAAAAAAGACACTTGAAGAAAATAGGAAGGCCAGTAGAGGGTTAAATATTTACTACGATGAATTATATTCATCAATAATATTCCGATTCTATAATAGTTGCACCATCCTTTAAACTAGAGACAATATTTATAAACAATAAGATCAAATTCTTGCTCATTTTGCTGAGATAAATTCATAAATTTGATAATATTTTGATATAAATAATTTACGGAATCAAATAATGGTTCAGTGAATCGTGAGATACATTTTTGAAAAATTGCGTGATTATGGAAATCAATCAAAGAAGTTTTGACTTATTTTCTAATGTAATTTTGAGTTAAATTTCTTAATTTTTCAATCATATTTGATTTGATTAAAAAATTATTATTAAGAATATTTTGTCTATAAAGAGTTTCATTGAAATCTCTATTGGTCGGGTCACACAATTTTAGAAATGATCATTATCACAATATACACCATGGATTGGCTTTAGATGAATAACGAGGAGATTTGAAATTTATTTTATCAAGATTCTCAACTTATGAAAGAGTGATCTTACTATCTTGAAGTTTTGTTCAGTCGCAATCAGACTTATTAAGTTATTAAAATAGAATAAGCATTTATTTACTCATTAACCCACAGCATCTATTTGATTGGCAATATTTTAATTTGTCTGATATTTATGCAATGCTTGTGGATCACTTTCCAATAATTTGCAGTCACCATCATTATCAGATTTACAATCATTTTACTGATAACTCTACAATTTCAGATCAGTAATTCCAACATCTAAATTATCAAATCTCCAACCTATTTATCACTCTCAATATATCTAATCTATATTGAACCCGAATCTTCAAATTCGTCACATTGAGAATTCGGATAAAATCAAAGATTTTTAAGAAATGAGGATGTGAGGATTTATAATTAATAAAAATTTGAAAAATTTTGAAATCAGTTTATTATAAAATACTAATTTGTTAGAATAACTGTAATTAAAATATAATTTTATTTCGTCCAAAGCTCGTTATATAAAATATAGCGACTTACAAACATATTTTTTCAATTAACCAATTATCAAAATTTTCTAATACTCGCCAAAATAAAAATGAAGTCATAACAACTCCATAAACATTGTTTATTATTTTGGCTATTTTTATTCTCTATTGGTGATATTTTTTTTAATAGCTACTAATTTATTTATAAGAAATTATTTATTGTACGATTTATCTGGGTTGGTGTAGGTTAAATATTATTTTATGATCGTTATTTATTAAATATTATTTTTTATATTAAAAAAAATTCATAATAATAAATAAAAGTATATTAAATCAAATTATAGAGAATAACAAGAGGATAATATATGATTCAAAAAGTTATGATTTAATTAAAAATAATTGATGCTGATCAAAATTGCAGAGGCAACATCTGCCTCTATATTAGACTATATAATGTCTCGACAGATTTTAGAAATTCACCAAAAACCAAATCAACTACTCAGCGGAATAAAGACAGATTCTACGAGTAGACAATCGGTTTTGTTTTCATTGTTGTTCCTTTTCCTATTAACTAAAATTATTTGACACCGTTTCAAATTCTTTCACTGTCATTCATTTTCGGATTCATTCAGAAATATTCATTTTGACAGAATTTATTCCAGCATTTTTTAGTTCAAATAATTATTAAAATTGCCAACTTTTTTGATCCTATTTTCTTCTGTATAAGTTTGTTATTTAGTAAAAATCCATATGAATTGATAGATTGGGTTGAATATTGATATAGCTTTTAAAATAATCATATTTATTACAGTTGTGTTTTAAATTATCTTGGGTCAAAATATACACATATACCATTTGGAACATTGATAATTTTCTCAAAGTGATTTAGAGATTATCTTCTTGTCATGCAGATTTTGACATAGATTACTTCGCCAGTCTTTTAGAGTAATTTAAATCACTATATTATGAATAGCGAAAATGTCATTTAAACCTCTTAACCTTCAGCTAATTTTTGTGGTTTTGTTACCATATTGCCAGTGAAATCAAAACGAAGACCCGATTCGGAATCTCTCTCTTTGTATAGGAGTTCTCGGTTCTTGGGATCCGATGAACAACAAACTCCTAACCAACATCGAACTTACTAAGCCACAAATCACCTTCATCGCCGGCTATTTAATCAGCACACTTCTAAAGGATGCCTACGTCACCTACAAAGCTCATACCGACAATCGAAACCTCAAGCCACCATCCTGGTCAAAAGCATTCAACCAGCTAGCAATTAACAATCACAACTGATAGTAACTCTACCTACTAGACAATCGAGCAATTCTCTAAAAATCTCATACAAGCAAGCTTATCAGACGCATCAAAGGATTAATCAATTTTATACAAAGATGTGAGAGCTTGTGCCACCGCATCGTGAAGATATTTATGCTAATATTAAATAAATATTATCTCTCATTTAAACTTCTTAACCTTCAGCTAATTTTGGTGGTTTTGTTACCATAAAGGCTACTGAAGTCCCACCAGAAAACCACGCACATAACATAACATAAATTTTATTTTACAAAGAGAAAGTTGTTCAAAGACTTCAGTCATTAGATTGTATAAGTAACAGTTTCTAGGATTTAATATATTTTCTACCATAATATGAAAAATGCAGATCGAGTGAGTATTTTACTTGAATGATTTAGAATAATAGAATTCACATGATAATAAATTTGCAAATAGGCTACACAGACTACACTGTCAAATTGAATATTGATTTGAATGGAAGATATCTTTTTAATATATTTACTCAATGATATGACCAGAAATAGCCTTAATTGCAATGAAGCGATACAAGAATTATACGTTTCTTCAGAATAGCATGAATTATTAACGAACTATGATCAAATTAGGTAAGAAAAATTGTAGCTAAAATAAATCCCCTTTCGTGATTCAACTGATTCATTTTCATAGCAATCTTACTAAATGGGTTTAGGCTCTTTTTTCAGTTTATTTGCCTAGTCATTATTAATTTTATTAATAAAACAGCGATGTGATAATCGTTAATATAACTTGCACTTTTAGCAATTTTTCTGTATATCATCTCTTTCTTTTCTTTTTCCACTTCGTATTTTTATAAGTGGTTCAAGATTTTGTTTTTTGTTTAGTAATTCATGGTTAATTTAGGATGGTTTTAATTAATTGTTTGTGTGTATAATTTTATTTATTTTTTAGATTTTATATTCTTTTTAAATATTTTCACTTTTAAATATTGATTTCACATAACTCTTCTTACCTAATATATAATCATTTATCTGAAAAAAGTAAACTTTAATCTTAAGGGACGAGACCAACATCACCGGTGTGACTGCAGTGATTCACGTCAATGGCCAACTTTAAGGACAAAAAGGCAGAATGAATACCCAGTCTATTTTATGAAGAGTAATTTTTGAGATTTATTATAATTATTTATAGAGCCAAAATATTTACCATTCATTCAATGCGTTCCGATATACGAACTTATTCCCATGCTTTTTTAGTAACATTTAATCACTCGAAGTAAGTTGAATATCATATGGCATTTATTTACTTCTGAGACGGGATATTGCTTTAACGGATCTAGTTGAACTGTGAATAATTTCTACTTAAATAAAGATAGTTCATGGGCATCCAATTTTATTTCAACATGATATTTATCACCACAAGTTCTTGTCTATTAACCGTTGTATATCTAAATTTAAAAGCTGTCAAGATAGGAAAAAATAGACACTTGGTTTATGCTCTGATAGTTTCTGTTAATTTAAATTCTAAAATATTAATTCTTTATGACTATAACTTCTTTATTGTCGGTTTTCCGTCGAAAATTCACTAGAGACTTACATTTTTTTCGCTGGTTTTTCCGGTTGCATTCAAATCGTTTTAATCTAAATAATTTCCGACATTTAACAATTCATTTGCAGTAGATAATTCCCAATTGTTATGGCTTTCAACACTTAATATTCCATGAATCCAATCATTCTAAGTGAGTGACTTAATGCAATATGTTAATGACGAAATTAATGAATAGAAAGACCAATTTTGTCAATATTTATTGATATTTATTATTAATATGTTTATTGATAAATCTTGTAAATGTTAATGAATTTGTTTAAATGCTCATTGCAATTTATTACAGTCTAATGAAATGTCATTAAACCTGCAAGAATTTATTAAAAATGGTTCCAAATATTATTTTCATTAAATAATTTGCTTTCCGAAAATCCTCCTTTGGAAAAGCCCAACTTTGGAATCCAATAAATCAAAAACAATTATATTATTAACAAAAATTATTTGAAGTAAATACGGATTTTTATATATTATTATTAATTTAATCAAACAAATTAAATTTTACAATTTCATAAAATAGTTTTTACGATTCCATTTAAAATCCCATATATTGTCAATCAGGTTTTTCTTGCCTGAATAAGCATAAAAGAAAAATTTTTAAAATTGATATAATTATTTTCATAAATTAACAGTTAACTAAGTTTTCTCTAATACTAAAATATTTCTCGGACGTGATGAAATTTTCATTAGACAATTAATGATTTATTTTAGCCATCCGCCTACAATAGTCATTATTGGAGAAACTTTTATTTCAATGTTTAGAGTTTTATTTATTTATTATAAAATAAATACAGTATGTTATTAATAATGAATTATTAAATGATGTGACGAATAATGATCAAATCTAACATGATTTTTCAATTCGTAAAATCAAATTAGAGAAGCACAATGGGTGTATTCACCCGTAAAATTCTTTATCAAGCTATTAATATCATATTCCATTAAAGGGATCTTTATTAGTTCTTGAATGAATAGAAAATTATTCTCAGGCTCGACAGCAAATAATCTTACATTCATCATTTTATTTTATGAGCTCATTTTGAAATTGAGATTATATGTAGTTGATGTTATAAAACGGTTTCGAGCAACACAACTCTGGACACAGAGTCAAAGGTGCTGATGGAAAGTCTCGAAAAAGAATGATTGAGATTGATTTTCAAATGCAGGAGATTTCCTACTAAACGATGAATATTTGCAAAATGGAATGAAGACTTTTTGGCCAGAGGCAAAGAACAAGATAAACAGTATGCGAAAAGCAGTAGAATGAGATTCCGATGAACAAGAGGCAAAGAGAATGCTGAGAGGAATGGGTGACGGATCTCGACAATAGAGATCACTTAAGAATATAAATGTTTTTATCCATTTTTATCTTAGTTTATCTTTTTCTCTTAGATATGCGATCATGAATGTTATGAATTCTCCAATCATTTATTACGCAATATATATTTTTGCATATGTTGTTTAACCAGTGTGAAAAATGAGTAATTTTTTAAAAATAAAATTATGTAGAAGTAAAATTCGTAATTACGCCATAATCGAAAGTTAGTCACAAATATTTAACTATGATATTATACTAAATATCATATTTAAATATATTGGTCAGTATTAATTTCATAAGGCAGGGGAAATGTTTTATAACGTACAGCAGTATTATTCAAAACATTTTTTGATGGTCACTAAAAATTTTATTTTCGACATTGAATTATATTAAGACAAAATATTGATCGACTTTTAAAGATCTGGAATTAGCTCTGAGACCAGCCATCATCGAAATAGAGCCAAGATTTGATGTGTTATGCGAAAATATGCAAATTCGTTGTTATTATTAAATATATTTTAATTTTTTGGTGTTGAAAAAATTGTTTAATTAAAAAATTATTATTTTTATTTTAGTCCCTAGGGGTCGCAAAAAAATTTGGAATCGTGAAATGGGTCTCAACACAAAAAGTGTGAAGACCACTGGCCTTAAGTATGACTACGTTATAAAGAATTATTAGGTTTTGATTGGTCAAAACAACATATACATCACGGTTACTGGTTAAGAACAAGTATCACAGCACAGTGATCACGAATTTAAATAATTTCATGTATATATGGAAAATTATTTAATTTATATATATATATATATATATAATGCTATTTCTATGATTGTCATTAAGATTCTAATATATCTTCAATTTCGCTAAGCCTTTATTTATAATTTAATAGTATTTAGATTCGTCATAATATCTGGAGGAATAAGAATCGCAAATTCCAAAACTAAGATGTTTTACAAACGAAGTAACTCAGTGCAATAAAATACTGAAGAATTCTGAATCCCGGGGAACCGCAAATAATAAAATTTTGTTAGCTGGATAAATTGAAGACAAAAGACTGCAGCTTTCGACACAGATCGGTTCTTTATTTCACATATTGTCCAAAGATATTTATTTTTTCTTGAACGAATTAATAGAATTTTAGTGGGAGTATAAAATATTTGAATTTTATTTTAAAATAGATGATTCGAATGACATTTAGCGAACATATTAATTAAAGTTCTATGAACTTATAATTAAATAATATTTACACAAAAATTCAAATATCTTTATTAAAATGTCAACTTTTTAAAGTTTGCTTCTTCCATATTGTTTATACGAAATTCTTAATTTGAATTGATTATCTTAAACAAATGTCAAACAAAAGTATATTTCTGGTAAACTTATGAATATTATTTAAGATGTGAAATTTTATAGTTTAAAAATCTATTTATATTTTTGCATTTCTAAGCATTTGGTTTTTAAGAAAAATATAAATATGTTAAGATACAAATTTATCGATAAATCCAAAACATTTTACATTGAAAATGTCAATATACGAAAGTATATATGCGAAACAATATTTTACTGAAAATTTATATAATATATTTTTATTCAAAAATATCCGTGAGAAAGTAAAATAATATGATATTCTGAAAAAATATTTTTTCCATGTTTTCAATTCGGTATTTTTCACATTGTTCAGACAGTAAAATTTTATAGACGAGATCTTGTTTTCAACTTCGACATTTGTAATTAATGATTGTAAATTTTCTTCGTTTGAGATTTCAACTAAATTTTTCAAAAATACTGAAGTCGTGGAATAACAATATTCATTACATATAACTTTGCTGCAAAACTAATTCATTAAAAATTCTCATAAAATTGTACTAACAACCCAGACTGAATATTTGAGGGCTGTATCAGACCAAGTTCTTTCAAAAATATTGTTAGAAAATTATTAATTTTATTTTTAATTCAAATTTACATTAAGTAAAATATAATTAATCAAAACACAATACAATAAATCAGGAAGTCACAATCATATAATAAACTACAAACAAAAACATCACAAGTAATCTCAGCACTTGAAAGTTGAAGATGAAAAAGAATTAACGACCATTAAAAAAGTTCAGACCTAGAGTCGGGACTTTTTATATGCTACGATACGTCTATGTTGTATGTCATGTAGTATATAAGTTTTTATTTGCATGAACCCTCCAAACTCTGTTTGAGGTAAATTTTCATCTCTCGATATTGTTTTTGTGTAGTGGTATGCTTGTTCCTTTCTTAATTTATCCCCAAATGTATAATCTTAATCTAACAAACTATCGACTATTTAGAGATCTGAGATTAGATACTTGCAAGTGTAAAGATCGTGTATGAGTGTTATTTTTGTAAGTGTTTTGATAATGATTTTCAAATTATTTTTTACGTCCTAAACAATATTCACGCTGCGGGAACTAGAAATAAAAAAATAAAATGTTTCTGATTATTTAGGGTTTTACTCCAATATTTCACTGTAGTTTTCCCTTCGTTCTTCGGTTTATTTAAATTATAGGAATAGTTTATTTAAATTATAGGAATTTTATTTAAACTATATAATTCATTATGGCAGGGTTGATAAAAATTCTGTCACCATAGAATTTGTGAAATTTAAAAATAAGTTTTGAAGGTAGAAGACTGCATTTCAAATTTTATTTTTCAATATTTACAACGTCTTAAAATTGGAAGTCCTGTGTCATATTTGTAATAGATTTCTCGGTTCCTATTGTAAGTTGCTAACGCTTTTTCTTTTTTTATGTTGGATTCAAAAGTTATAATCTTTTAAACACACAAATAATATATTTTCACATTACATGTTTTCCAAGCAAATATTCTATTATTTTAAACATTCTTTAAAAAATTAATATTACAATTACTGCAATATTCATAAATTTGTTTGGTAAAATTGCCACATGTTTACGATAATTGGATTTCTTAATTATTCATCTGTTCTGGAAACGATAATTAGCTCAAAAACAGGTTTGCGTTGCATAAAATTGCTCGTAAAACTTTCTCTGTGTATTGAATATACAATTAGTGAGTTTTAACAACAACTGAAAGTGTCAATATGCCCACTAATCCTTTTATATTATTAAACCTAAAATATTTTTCGGTTTTTTATATTTTGTAAATAAATATTTCATCTTACATGGAAGTTTTTAAATTTTTATAATTCAAAAAATCAATCAGGCAAGTTTTAGTGAAATTTCCTTCCCCTAAAGAATCTTAGATTAAGAATAAGATATTTTCTCCTAGCTATAAAATAAAATTTAGAAAGATATTGTTCTTTCTTTGATTAATTCTTGGAGACAGACAATATTTTGGTATTGAGCTTCCTTCACCAGCCAAATTATTATACTTTAGCTGTGGGGTGTAAGAAATTACAATCGCTATGCTTTTAGTTTGTTATTAAAATGTAAGTATTGTTGAATAAAGACTAAATCACACAAAAACGATTTTGCACCTTGGAATTTTTATTTAAGCTTTGCATGCATACACAACTGGACAGGTATTACAACCAGTCAATCAGAGAGAACTTAAATGGAAGATTCGAAAAATGAACATAACTACACAGTGACAAACACATAAGGATTGATCAATCATGATGACAAAAAATCAATATATCCAATAATAATATGAGAAACAAAAGATCAAATCATAAATTGAATCAAACATTACATACAAATCTCAAGTATAAATACTGATGTAAAGATGGTCAACTGCCAGTTGGAAGTGGAGCAATATGAATCTTTTTGGATTTGATTTATAGAATATTTCAATGAATTTTGGAGTTGTTTGTGTACGTGGTGATTAATGCGATTGAATGAAATATATATTGCAGTCTTCAATTTTTCTGGAATTAACATAGTTATCATTACTAATCAGATTTATGAACAAATGCATATGTATGGACTTTGAATCGTCATTCACCAATATAATGTTTTATATAGGAAACAAAACGGATAGCTCCGTCGTAAGAAACATTTTTAGTAGATTTTTGATTCTTATTTTCTGTTGTTGCAATTAATATAAAATTGTAATAGTCACTGGCTGGAATCCTGGAAAATCTTATAAATCTCACTCTTTTGGGAGTCGTCCTGTGAGCTAGCTTATTTCAGTGATGCATTAAAATATCTTATTATTGTTATTAATTTCATTATTTTTTAAATATTTAAAGTTTTTCGGCATCAATTCTTTTCAGTTCTTAGAAAAGAATCAAACTGATCATGGAATTAAAATATTCTTTTTCGTGAAAGAAGTAGATTCAGAAGACTTGGATTTCTATTTCATTTAAGAAATGTGGTATAATTTTAAAATAAGCTAAAAAATTTTAAAAAATGATAAATTAATATTTGATATTGTCTAATTATTGTTGAAGGAAATGTTTAAAAATCATATACTAGGCACTCAGACACCCACCCACTCATCTGTATATAGAGTCAGATGCTTCTATAATGTCTAAGTAAAACCAAACTTATTATGTAAAACATGTTTCACGAATCATATAATTCAATACATAATTATAGATAATTATAAATAATTGATACTAGTGCCCTTGAGCGCACTCACTTCGGTACTCAAAATAATGTTATTAAACATACGTGCTTTCAAATAATAATATTTTCAAATAATCTACATGCAAAAATTTTGAA
>JBBMOY010877755.1:0-11146 GCA_037951405.1 Platydemus manokwari
TATTTGGATTTAAAATATATTGATTGTGTCTTGACTTTTATTGTTTTATTTTAGTGTGTGGTTTTTAAAATAGTAGCAGCTAACATTACTTAAATTGTTTTCAATATCAGAATCTCTTCTTCTATGTGAATGTTCACTTCTGCATTAACTTTATTGATTTACCCTTAATGAGATATATTGAGCTGGGATTATGTCGTTATCTTCTAGTATATTGAGAACTGAGATTGTTGTTTCATGGAATTAAGAAAAGAATTTAATTTATCTTTCCGGAAAAAACATTTCAAGGGATTATAAAGTAATGACAGAAAAATAAAATTTATCCTTATGATTTTATACATCAATCGAAATATAAAATGAAACAAGTCTACCACCAATCGAACGTTCTCATTCTCGCATTAATAAAACAATTATCCTAACTAGGTTCAAAAAAGTTTTAATTTTAGAGGTTAACTTAGAAAATTCATACGGGTGTAAACAATTAACAAAATATTTTCCATTATCTCAATCAAAAAATAAAAGTAATAATAAAAGTTCTGAATTTCAAAATTGATTAGATTATCAAACACTTGATTATTATCGATTTCTGAAAATTGATTCTTTGGTATATCAAATGGCATTTTATTATTTTATTTTTATACAAGAGAAAAGAGTGAGTTGAATTTAGATGTTTTGGCAAAATGAATAAATATAAATAAATTTATAAAATATAAAGATTAAGAAATTATTAATAGAGATAATTTATTTAACAAATATTTTGGTTTTTTTGTTTTCTTTTTGGATTGCACGTGATTTTAAACGTTTGACTGGTCCTGAAGGGGCTTCAACAACCGGTATTGAAGATCAAGCTGTTCGAAATGAGTTTAATATTAATTTAAGACTGTAGCACAGAGGATACTGATTCACTCTTGGCCTGAAATGATAATATGTGGTTAAGAAAACCTCTTCCAGTAGTTAGTAAATAGGATGACAAATAATTAATCGCAATGTATGAACTGCTAATTCTTAGTCAGACTCTAGTTGATTGAGCAACAAAACGCAATTGTGGATTCTAAAAATCTTTTATCTAAGAAAAATGAATTGGAACAATTAATATCAAAAAGAACACAAAAGTTTTAAATAATACCCCGTACCTCGCCTCAGCGATTAACAGGTAGTCCGTGCAACGGATGAAGATATTAAATAATGCGGAGAGAGTTACTATCGTTAATACTTCAGATAAAATTAACTGTAATATTATGATTAATTATCAATGGTTATAAATGAACTAAAGATTAAAGGGAATTTAATTTATAAATTATTACTAATAGGCACAATAATTATTTTAAGTGAGCAATAAGTAATGAAAAATCAGAAGTTAAGTAATTCTTACTCTTATCTGTGAAATGGAAAATATCTCCAAGAAAAACTCCAAATGCTGATATATGTCCTCGTTGTTAAATCTCCCGCAGTTAATATCCATCGTCGGGCTAAGAAAATTCCTTTCTTCAAGATGCTTCTTCAAATACTCCTTTCGATAAATTGAAATAATTCTTCTGAATTGAAATGATTCTTCTGATTTCCCAAAGTAGCTGATTGTTATTGTGTGATGTTCTAGGACCAGCGTCGCTATTTATACGCGCCTGGTCATGTCCATTTTTCTCTCACGACTTTTCATGCCGATTATTATCACCTAGCTTCCTGTTTAATTTTATTTTGTCTGATTTTCCTCACCAATTGTTCATGTTAAATTTTATTTCGGTTAATTTTTCTCATCAATATTTCAACTAAATAATTTACCGCTTTTACCTCATTTAATCTTATATCTATTTTAATTTATTTTTCTTATATTTAACTTTCCTTCTTTTTAACTTTATTATTTATTATCAATTTTGTTATTTATTATTTTGTTTATCATTAATTTTATTATTGATTATTTATTTAACTATCATAACCTCTCCTCACCATTTCTTGACATAATAAAATAAATAAAACACTCAATAATAATAATTCAACTCAATAATAACAATTCAATACCCCAAAAGAAACGTTGTTGCATAATGTAGGGGCATTTATATTATATCTTAAACGGTATTGTGTTTGGCTTCTGTGCTTTTGGTTTTGAACTACATTGCTATTATTTTGGACTACATAACTATTATTGTGTTATGTTGTTTTGTATATGTACATTTGTAGGATGATTTGTAGGGGTGCCATGCATGTATATGTACATTTTTAGGGTGAATTGTGGGGGTGCCATGCCCGACAAATTAATAAAAATAATAAGATCACATAACGATAAAGGGTACAAAATATTTGCATAATCCAAAATCAATCAGATGATTAATTAAAGAGATGATTATATCTGATGATTTGATAAATCAGTCAATGAGACTAACAAATAAATCATGACTATTTGTGATGATAGACATATATGTATGGTTGAAGAATAAATATAAACTCTTCCATATCAGTGACAAATTGTATTGAGAGTTCAATTCGATTTATTTGTCCTGTGGGTGTATTATTGATATTTGAATTTAGTGTTCAGATTATTTTATTTTTGAAATTAAGGTATTCCAATATCAATCCAAATCGAATATCACTTAAAAGAGTTATTATTATCATTATTTGCTGATATCTTCATTTCTCGATATTTACATTTCAATGCCGACTTGTTGCAATCATAGAAGACAAAATCACAAGATAAATGTCAAATTCACATTTAGATATTAGTTGATATTTAATTGATGATAAGCGAGACCGGAGCAATCATTTTTTTTTAATTTTATCATAATCAGTGTTTATTGGAGATCCTAAAGACACCTTCAAAACTTTGGTTATCAACATAGTATTGTTGACCATCTATTTGCGACACTGATACATTTAAAACCAAGGTGTCAAAGAATTTTTATGAAATCTGAGTAAAATTGTGTAAAATGAAATTATAAAAACCAACTTTTTAAAATTAGGTCAATGGACTCATTTTCTCTATATAATGTCTAATCTAAGAATCTGAACAAAGGCTGAGTTACCGTGATTTGTGATATAAATCTAAAATTTATTTGTGATTAATGCAGTGAATGTTAACGGTATCCAAATCGCAAAGATCAGTCAATAAGCCACCGGAATTTTGTTAAAACAGTCTTTTTATTTTATCATTTATCCCATCCATTCATCCAACAAGATATGTGCACAGTCAGTGTCTCTCTAAACAAAGGACCTTTCGCAGGCTGGTTCATATATCTTATCCATTTTAGACAATAGTTAATAACAGTTCAGTAAAATTCTGTCAATTGATAATATTGTGTTATCGAGGACATCAAAATCCAAATCGGTTTTTGTTTCATTGACCCATGCTGTACTCACCCACATCCTTGCTGTTTATCTACCAGAACAATAGAAATACAAAATACAACAAATTCAAACATTATACGCATTTTATTATACATAACATTCGTGAATATATTTCAGTAGGAGTGAGTCAATTAAGTTACCACACAAGTGAACATTCACAGAAAGAAGTGATCTGATATTGAAAAGAGTTTAAGCAATATCAGAGAATAGTCATTGAGATAAAGAGTAAAAATAATTAAGGTAATCACACATCTTTCGCAATATTAACCGAAAATTGTATGCCATCGAACGAGTATTTTAGATTTATAACAAAATTTTAAATCAAAACAACCAAAAAATATATAACCATAGTAACCAAATATTTAGAACACTGAGAGACTTTATATCCAATTTGTATTCCAAAAAACACAAAATGTTTTTCCTCTCATTACAATGGGTGTCGTGCAACTTGTTTCCTGAATTAGCACTATTGTTAAATATTTATTTCGGTTTGCTTATTTAATTAAACGGTAAAAATATCTCAAATCAATAATATTTTTCATATCCATATTACCAATAATATAAATTTATGAAATTTCCCCAGTTCTATAAATTAAAGAATTTCTAATCGACAGGAATGATAAATCACCTATCTAGTAGGGGAGTACTGAATAATTAAACGACAAATTAACTTTTGAAACATGCAATTTTTAAAATATTAAAATCCATATATTACAATATCATGATTATTAAAAATCACCTTGACAACATCATAATGAAAACATATTAGATTATAATCGTAAACATATTAAATTTCAAAATTATATTAAACAGGAATTTATTTCTCTGAACTTTACTTTTCATTACTTATTCAAAACAATTATTGATCGATTTGTTTATTTGATTTTTCATTATTTATTTATTACAATTAATGATGAATTTGTTTATTCGAATCAATTTAGATTATGTTACACATTCAACCTCTTCTTAATATAAATGAGCTAGGCAATAAAATCAAATGTTGATACAATTTGGAACAATTGATTTTCGATTATGGCGAAATTGTTTGTGAAATTTCGTAGATATAAAATTATGCTATCAGAATTGTGTAGATAAAAATTGTGCGATAACTGACTGTTGTCGTTCGTTTTTATACTGCTTGTACGCATGATTAAGCAAATTACCTAAATTTGTTAGTATTCTTAGCAACGTTTACGTCAGTGCAAAATTTAGTAACAACCCACAATTTTAGTTTATAACTTCTTTAAATTTGAGAAATCTATTTTTAAAACTGACGTATTTACTAAAAATAGTTTTTGATGAAATTTTTCGTGAACTCGAAGTCAGACAAAAAATTTAAATTTTTATAGCACTAAAAAAGACTATTCATTTTAAAATTTTATTACAATTTTTATAATTTATGTTCTATCTTTTAAAAATAAATTTTCATATTAGTATTTGTGATCATTTGATCATGTGATTGGGTCGACATGGCCCAAATGGCTCCCCGTAATACATAAAGGATTTAATAAGTGCCTTTTCTATAAATTTTGTTTCTTTCAATAAGAATTGAAACTAATTTTTGTCAGCGATCTTTCTAATTTTACTGCTGCTTATATAATATTTTTCCTATGCAGATTATGAATAAACAAATTTTTATTATATATTTTTCACCATTGGATTTTAAAATTATTTTTGTTTTCCTATTCTGATAATCATAAATTAATTATATTTACAATTTTTTCCTACATTGATTTATAATTTTATATATTATTATCGCTTTCAAGAACTTATTTAAAATAATCTTTAATATTATAATTTTTTTTATTCCAAATTTTTATATTTTTTAACAATTCAAAAATAACATTGCAATAAGATATTATCCATTGATATACATTTATTTTTTCAAACAAACTCTTTTTAGATAATAATCATAACTTATACATTATAATTATAGTTTATTATCATAAAATAAATATTATAGTCAACTAAAGTATGAGATTAAGATTATGGTCAAATAAGTATTTAAATTCAAGTGATCACAACGTCATAATATGTTACTCATTAATGTTCACTTTTCAATTGGATTTCGATTGAGACTTTTGTGAGGTCATTGTAGGCTTAGGTAGGAGGATTGGGTCTAATACAAAATATATTAAATTTTTATTCATTTTGTCTAATTTAAATAAAATAATAAAATTTAATTATTTCTTTTTGTCTTTTTTGGTAAATCAAACCAACTTTGTGATGGGCAAATAATATTACAATTATTATGACTTACTATTGTATGATAAACGGACATTATTTATTGATATCTTTCTCTAACACAATCATCAAATATTAGTTGATATGCATACCTTATGAAATTTCTGGTGAAGCAGTTTCTGTACTTGCTCTAGTGCTCAAATCAGTTGGCTATTTGCAGTTTTCATTGGATGTAACCTCCCGATACTCAATTAAATGCAATTTTATATTCCAACCACAGAAACATGCTTATCTTTCCTTCCATTTTAGGAATGACAGTTTCCAGAAAGTAAAGATTAATTTGCAGTCGATTCTTAAACTGAAGAGTGTTTCAATATCTGGAGATTCCTGTCGGATTTAGGAACGACCAAACTCCAGAAAATCCTGCTGGATTTGCAATGTGCTACAAGTTTTGACTTGGATATCATACAAAAGAAGTTTTATTGTACTGTAACTATACACAATAATAATCTCTTTGAGTTTGGTTTCGCAGATCACTCTCATTGGCATCTAACACCCAGGAATATCTGATAGGAATGTCAACAGACTAGCCTCCAAGATTGGGCACACAGTTAGGATCTGACAACATCGTCAAACTGGATGTTTCTTTATGTTAAAGATGATTCAGATCTGCAAGTTTGAGGATTTCCCTAACTTTAGGGACATGAGTCACTACCTCTGAGTTTTGGCAAATCAGAAGCCAGTGGTTAAACTCCACTGACAAAAGAGTGTATGATGAGCTATAATGCAAAATATGGATACACCATTCTTATCGTTCTTCCAGGTCTTGGGCAGAAAAGAAGAAGTAGAGTAAGATCTGGTGATTCATGTTGTGCACTCTTCTGATAATCAATGATGCTCTTCAATGTCCTACACCCAGAAACAATTTTTGGGTTATCAACCGATAGTGTAAATCTGAAAATTGTATTAACTTAAATATCACACTCAAAGTATCAACAACAACAAATCAATTCGTGATTCACAAAGTAGATCACTTAAGACGGGATCAAGCGCACAAAAGTTAAAAACAGAATGAAAAGTAATCAAAAAGACTGATTACTAAAATCAGACATAAGCTAAGCGCTCAAGTTACAGACCAAGAAAGACTGGCAGATATCCATGGAACTCAAACTCTTTATAAACCTATCAGAGACGTCTGCTTGATGTCGAGAATCTTCGTTTTCCATTTGCTAAATTCGTTCTATGATCGATTTATTTAGGATTTTCCTCGTATCTTATGTGCAACTGGCGGATATTTGAGTATGCTGCCATTTGTAGTTTCCTAGCTTCTAAATATGAATAAACATTAGAGTTATACTGATTGATTAATAGCATTTGTGTTTATCGGGTCGGTGTGTATTGACTCTTGTAGAGTGCTTTCCTTGATTCTTGTAACTCTATGACTGACTTGTGATCTACTCAACACTATACGAATTGCAAGAAATGAAATTAAGCGGTCGTGATTTACATTTGAGATTACGTGTTACACAAACATATTTTCTATAGCTATTTTACAATGTCCTGGCATAAAACAACAGACCACGGTTCAATAAAGCAGATCAGACAACCTCAATGCTTTAAATGACGATTTGTGGGTAAAACTGGACTCGAGACTCTGGGGAAAATAGAGTATAGTTTCGAGAATTCCCGAAGAAACTGATTTTATCAATTCTGAGCCTATGAGAAAATAGAGATTGATAATTGCTCATATCATTAGCATTTTCGAGTCATCGAGCAAAATAGATGATAATTATTCAAAGCTGATGGCCTGACTTCGATAATGCTCTCCGAGAAATTTGCAGTCCAACTTAAATGAATTTTTTGTTTTGTCAAGTTTCTCAAGGAGTATCTGAAGGTAATGAATTTTTTTATTTCAGGTTATGAGCTCATACATTAGTGTTCCATATTATTAATATCTGATAAAACCTTCGTACCAATTTCTAGCTAATTCATATAATAGATTGCGTTTTGATTAGTACCTAATTATAACTAAACAAATAAACATCGCCAACATTATCAAACTCTTTTATTAGATAAAAAATAATCTTTCAAAATCATTAAGAAGATTCCATTAAGAAGTTAATGCGTTCCAGGCAAGATTACTGTGACCATTTGTTGTAAACTTATAGCTTGAGCTGAACTGTGTGAATTTTGGTGATAAATTCAATAAATCATTTATAAAAATTTGTGTTGATTTGATCTGTTTCAAAAATGTCAAATAAAATGAATTTTCATACACATAAAAGAGCTCACGCTGTTGAGTTGCTATACAATCATTAACATCTACAACCCAACATCAATAAAGAAGGAATATGTTAAGATAATAATCGATCAAGTCAATAATTATTGTGCCCAATTAGTTTTAATTTATCATTTTAACGAACAAATTTTCGAAACATATTTATTAAGATATTTAATATTTTGTCATGTGATAAGAATGACATTGGAATGCAAAATTTGTCATTAAATCATTGATATATATACATGATCTGATTTGGAAAATAAATTTTGTAAATACAAGAAATATAATATTATAAATTAATATATCAACTCAAATAAAAGCTAATTTCAATTAAATAAATAATTGCGTTATTAAAATATTTTGAATAAAAATACATTTTTTTATTTAAATAAATGATGTATAAATTTGAAAAATAATTTTTTAATTTAATTTCATCTTTAAAAGTAATTTTAATGAAATAATATTAATGCTTCTCTATTATTTAGAATAACTTTCAGGATATGAATGAGAAATAGATCGATTAGTTTCCAAATAACCAGTAAGTAGATATTATTCTGTTATCTGAATTAGTTTTGCAATACGGTTAATGTAAAATAGATTCTCTCTATCGCTCGATATCGGATTACAAGCTGGAATTTGAGGTGGAAACCAATAAATATTATTTCCAGATGCTTAATCGAAGATATCAAATTTCGATTGATAATACCAGAAAGGTGAGCAATGGAAAACGCTATTCTTTCGAAATGGCTTATTATGTGACATAATGGTCAGGTAAATCGAAAATAATAAATGATGTGGTTGTAGTGATGTGGTTGTTTAAACTGGTGGAAATAAGTGGATAAATCATTGATTTTATATTTCCATATAGAAAATGTATTGATAGAGTCATTGATTTATTAATACACAGAAGCTTTTATCATTAATTGATTATTTTTATTCAAATTTCGATTGCCAGATATTCCGACTGAGAGAAAATGATTGAATACCATGATGTCTGTATTTTCTAGCTTCTGCGACGTGACATTATTGAAATTTATAGAACATTTTAATCTTGCCGTTTTATGAGCGAGTCCAGTTTTCTGATTGATCACAGTCAGCTCGACGTCTCGATTGAATGGCCATTCCAGATTATCATCAAATGGTCCCCTCAAAATGCAGAAAGATATCCACAAATCACCTTTACCAAAAGAATCACACCGCAAGGCTAGACACATTTTGAAGCCATTTTTGTGAGAGAAAAATGAATCACTGAAAATTGGATGGCAAAACATCCTTTGTAACGGCTGGATTGTTTCTGAATAATTTTTGATTGTCCAATCGAAATGTCCTGCATTTTGTGCAAACTCTAATGTATTGATTTGTAGTTGTGCTTTCTGATAAACATAATGAGAAACAGCCATCTCTAAACCAATCAAATTAACCTCCATCTTTTCCATTTGTTCTTTCCAAGTTTTTTCACATCTCGATACTAACTGCTCACAATTAAGTTTAAGTTGCTCTATTTTAATCTCTTGTTCTTCCGATGCTCGAATATAATTATCGATTTTCTTATTTAAACTCACAATCTAAATAAAAAAATCACATAATTTTAAGTCAATAATTTCATCATCCACTTCACTTGCTTTGCCTTGTCTTTTTTAATCGATTTAAGTTCTGCTCTCATTGATTGATTCTCATTTTTCAACAATTCGATTTCTTTTGAATTCTCCTTTTCCTTTCTCTGCAAATCTGCAATAATTTTCTAAAATATTTGTCAATCACAAAATATTATTTGATAAATATCGATTTTACTTGTGTTGTTTGTTTATCGTTTATCATTTGTTGTTCGAGATCGATATTTTTTGTTGTTAACCTATGGTTATCTTTGTTTAATAATTCGATCTCATTTGAACAATTATTGATCCAATTAATCAATAATTGTGTATGAGGATAAATCTCATTTGAGAAATGATTTCCCGCGTTGTTATTCGTCAATTTATCTTCTGTACAGCCTAGATTGAAAAGTGGACATTTTTGAGGCTTGTTTGTGCAATTCTGTAAGTGATCAGCTATCGATATTAATTCTACTATTGATTCACAACCAATATTGGGACATTTTGTTTGAAGTTTCGATATTCGGTAATTGACATTTCGATTATATTGAATATCTTTATCAATACTTAGAAGCTCTTCTTCACAAAAATTTCTTCCTCCCGGACATTTTTTAGGTCCATCTATCCAATATTGATTTACACATTCTTTGCAAAACAAACAGAAACAAGGTGCATTGCACGCTTCTACAAGAATATTTCTGCAAATTGTGCATTTATAATTCGAGTTTGTATAATCTGAGATCTCTAAATTATATTGTTTCATAATTGTCCACATCTTCTCGAAATGTTGATCACTCATGATTTGATCTAAAAATTACGGTAGAAACAATAAAAGTATTTAAAATACTAACAATTTTGAATATATATTGATAAAATATTAAATAATATTATTGTAACATGATTGGTTAGAAAATTATTAACTCACAAATATTTCCTGATTTATTTGAAAATGAATGTGTAACATAAACCATATTGATCCGAATAAACAAATCGATCAATAACTGTAAATAAATGATGAAAAATAAAGTTCAGTCAAATAAATTTTAGTTTGATATAATTTTATAATATAATATATTCATAATTACAATCTAATATATTTTCATTATGATGTTGTCAAGGTAACTTAATAATAAAATCATGAATGATATGGATTTTATTTGAGGATCAATTAAAACATATGCATTTCACAAGTTAATTTGACGTTAAATTTGTTTTGAATTTTGTAACGATGTTTAGTACCTTTCTATGACATAACTGCTTGTTTATCAACTTCGATTTGATTCCTATTTCTTAAAAATGTTCTTATTTACAGAGATGGAAAAATTTTTAAATTCCAGTATAGTAATTAGGATTTGAAAAAATATATTTGATTCGAGATATATTTGCCGCTCAATTGAGTCAACAAATCGAAATAAATAATTGACGAAATACTTGTTCACGAGACATGAGTTTCACGATTGTAATATGAAAATTTGTTTTTATTTTATGATATACAAATCGATTTAAATTCTTTCAATGTTCTAAATATTTAGTTACTACAGTTATATGTTTTGGAGGTTTTGGTTAATATTTTCACAGATCTATATTAGCCTTATCTATATCCCTTCTTTATATTGACGATGATTCTCCAATATTACTTGTGAGATATTTGATATTAAATGAATTTCAATTTAATTCGGAACAATTTTAATTTACATTTATTCAAATTTTAATCAGATTTAATTTAATTTTATAAAAAATTAAATTAAGGTAAAAT
>JBBMOY010878866.1:0-11145 GCA_037951405.1 Platydemus manokwari
AAATTGTAAATATATTCCGTTATAAAATATATAATTCAACATCTTAATTACAAAAGATAATGATATTAATAATAATTATTATTAATATTGTTACATGGGATATACTATTATGATACTAAATAGAAATCACAACACTATTTCCGGATAAGCAGTAGATGATACAGAAATTGAGTGAATTGATTATGGGTTCGAATTTACGAAAGGAATGTTATTAAATGTTGAATAGCAGATCTTATACCATATTACTGAGTTTTTCAATGCACTAATTGTTCTCCGGGATTCATTCGGTTTCATGGCAATCACAAACAATACCATTAAAATAATAATAATAATAATGATAATAATAAAAATAATAACAATAATAATAACAATAATGACAATAATAGAACCCCAACATGAGCAATCAATGAACATCTAGTAAGCACACACACATATACATACGAATCAAATGGTTTTCTTGGATAGACTGACATAAGCAATTTCAAATCACCAAAAATTGAGATGTTTTTGAAATATTTTTGCAAAATTATTTGTTTAATCGCACATTTGATCAATAATACTAAAATGTCTTCATTTGAAATCGATATAATAATATTGACAATTATTTTTTTGATGAGTTTACTACAAGGATAGGACAAATTAATTATTTGAAATGTTATAACAAAAAATATTATTAGTTAAAAATATTTATTTATGCCATTCTCTCAACATTCAATGAAACACAATTATTTTCAAAATTACGAAATGTAGAGTAGATGATTTAAATAAAATACAAGAATAAAAAAATAAATAACAAATTATTGAATCAAAATTATTAAAAATTTAAATAAAAAATAAAGAAAAATACTATTGATTTATATTATAACAAGAGGTGATATTTCACCGATAGAGTACTGGTTCTATAGTAATTTCTACTCATCAATATCAGATAAGAACTAGAATTAGTCATTTACTGATTTCTCTTATCGGTGAATTATGCGAACACACTGTACTTCATTGAATTTTAATTCCATAACAGAATATCCATCATAAATATCGAAATTTCATATTATACCTGATGATAAATTTAGGCTTCTACCAATGATTTGAGTTTTAGCTGGAGGAGACCACCAATTAATGAGACTATCAATGTACGGAACTTGTCTAAAAATACCCTATAATAAATCAATCAACTGTTTCTTCCAAGAATAAGCGCAACTAAGTACTTCTTGTTTCACTTTTTCCTCCTGTTCACGAGCCAAGTCTTCTGTTACTTTTACAATACCATCTTTAACAAGTTGAGATAATTTCTCCAAATACTGAATAGATATATATTTTCAAATCAATTGATGACAACGAAAATATCAAATCCACCTTAGATGATTCTTCTACTTGTTGAGCCTTAGCCAAAACATGATCGACCAATTGATCGATCACTGTCGTTTGAGTGATTAATCCAAAACGGACACAAAACAAAGCGATTGTTGCCTGTTCACCAGATTCCTCTAAAACATCAATATCTAAACGACCGAGTGAAAAAGCTTCATCATCATTTCGTAATTCAAGAATCAATGTTCTGTTGATTGAATTAATATCATTCAAATACGGAGTAGAAGCAAGGAAGTGTAAAAAGGAAATATTGTTATTGACACTTGATAGATGAGAGAATTCTGTCAGAATGGTTTGACGACATGATTCCGGAAGAAATCTGAAATCAAACTCTCGTTCAAATAAAGATAATCCAATATTGAACGATTAAATATTTTTATAAATATTTTGATATTCTATACTGAACTTAGAAATCTTCAAATAAACGAGTGAATTGATAACAATAAATATAAATCAACCATTATGAAGGTTTATACAGTTTCTCATCACGGATTACTTTATTATTTTTATTATATATATATATATATATATACTTGAATAAATTATGTGTGAAATCTAAACATAGTGTCTCATAAATTGGTTGTTGTGTTTAAAAAATGTAAAATAAAATAATAAATGGTACTGCATAATGATAACAAGAAATAAACTTGTGATAAAGACTATCTTTATTCATTACAAATAATGACAATCAACTAGCCTTTGTAATATTAATGTTAATCATTATTAATCTAAAAAACTGAATCTGATATTTGAAATATAAATCATTGAGGTTAATTTAAAAATACGTTGAGTAATTAAAAATTTATATAAGATTAAAATTATTAAAAATTAATATTTGGAAATTAAATATTAATATTTATAAAAAGATCTTGCTTAAAAAATACTGTTAAACTGTCAGTTTTAAAATTATTACAATTATTAAAAGTAAAATTTAAATCTTTAAAATTTAAATTAAAAATGACGACAAAGCAGGTGGAAATAAATTTAAATTTAACATTTAAAATTTGTTTGAAAATTGATGTACTGATGAATAGATTTTTTGTTCTGCTGTAAACATGATTTTTTTGATTTGAATATCTAGGATGAAGAAATTTTGGAAACCAACAATCATAATTAATATTAAAAGATTATTGTAAAAATAAAAATTTTGATTTTAACATAAAACAACCCTGGCAATATCTATAGTAACAGTATTTGTACTAAAAGCTGTAACATTCTGTGGAGCTTCGATATTATGTTTCTTTCGAAAAGCGCTATCTATATAAAGAAAATTCCATCCTTTTCATCTCAAACCCAATAATTCCAAGAACCATAATCATTAAAGTGACAAAACTTTTTGAACATTGGCTAAACAATGTAATAACTGGTGACAAAAACCACCTCTAATTACAGGTGGATTTAACATATGTCATGATTTATATTTAGCAATTTTTAATTAAATTTGATTAGCTTTTTTTAATAATAGATTTCCTCACATATCAATACTCGATTAACATGACTATAATTCCTGGTTATAATGATAAAATGAGTTCAACTGTATTACCCAAATCATCGAATTATCACAATACAATTATTATTTAAATCTGTAATATAATTGTAACAAAATAATTCAGTCCAAAAGATCTCAACTTGACAGTCAACACATTAAGCAACTGAAAACACATTAAAAACTCGTGGCTATTTATTTGTGTTCCTTAATCTAGATTAAAGGGGAAAAAATCAGTGCAAAAAAAATTCTAATTAAAACAAGAAATTATACAGTAGTTGATAAAACAAAATGCACAAATTGCTAACCATTTCTTCAATATTTAAACACAAACAATAACCACAGCACATAGTTATAAATACATTTAATGACGATCAATTAATAATTGAATCAATATTGGATATTGACGAAACACTTTTCTCGTAAGTGGTGTTCTCAAACGAAATAAAATAACACTCTTCTTTTCATCTGAACAATAGCCCAATTGAATTGAAAACAAATATAAATAAAATATATTTAGATTAATACAATAAAAATTAATATGTAAACTTATTCTACACTACTCATTATATTCACATTACTACGTAGACACAATCATAAAACAAGAAAATCGATATCCATATATAGACCATAATGAACAATATCTTTCTATTATCACGATGAATATAAAATATGCAACTAATAAATGTGTTTTGACAAGAATCCCAAATGAAATAACTTCTTCAATATTAGTTTTTATCATTCTGTGACAGACTTTACGGTGGTATGAAGAATCTATAAACACAACCCATACGATAAATTGGGAAAGTGTATTTGAAAATAAGTTGAGTAGAATTTTTATTGACGAGTGAAACAGCTAAATATTTACGTACAATCTTACAATTACATTGCTTTATTATTTGATATATTTTAAGCAGATTATTAAAAATCAGCCTACATTGTTTAATGGTATAACAATAAAATTTTCTCTATGTAATATGACGTTTTGTTTCTTCTATAATTCGATTATTCGAAAAGATAGCCGATTAGTCAATTGATCAATAATAACACAGTATATAGTTCAGTACCATTTGATAATTTCACAATGCCATCAATCTCACCGAAGTGAAACGGATTACATCAAACGAATGACATGAAGATTATCGTATAATCCGGACTATAAGGCGCACCTTAAAACAGATTTTTAGGATTTATTAATGCTGGATAAATTTAATAAACAAAATGGTAATGATGTTAAAATAAGCGAATTTGACATTTTAGATGATGAAGAGCATTAAATCTTGCTATACATTTTTAATTTAATATAATATATTAACCAGTCAACTCATAGTTAGGATGCGTCTTATAGTCCGGAAAATACGGTAATGATGATGTAACGAGTGATTTTGATTTTGATTTTCCCATAATTTCTTGAAATAATCATTACCTCAGAATTACAAAATAAAAAATCCATTAATATTCGAAAAATATTTGTATCATTTATTTATCATTAGGACAGTTGTTGAAAACCAGATTTTTAATCACAGTATTTATGATTAGCGTTTAATAGATTTTAAATTGACCAAACCAGTTTTGATAAAATTATTTTATCATTAATTTCAATATTTTAGAGAATAATTGATAAATATAAAAATATATTATTCACTCACAAAACAGAGCCCAATCCTGCCCATGCCGGTAAATCAATGAATATTAACTCTTCTTTACAAGCGATGACATCTTGGAAAAGAGCTCGCTGAGTGACTGTGGAATCCATAATAGTCTGGAATGGATAAATGAATCATTTTGATGGTCAACAATAATGAAATAATCACCAACAATATGTTGTTTCATGGATGCTAGGAAATTATTCACATCTTCCAATTTTACATCTTGACCTAGAAATAACAAAGAAAAATGATGGCTATATTAAATGTTAGCTGGCGTAGCTAATTTGTGATATACGAATTGAAAAATAAATTAACAAGTTCAACCCAAAAATATATATCATATAAAAATTCAAATAAATTATACAAATATATTTTTAAATATAAATATATTATTTTTATTTCAATAATTAATGTTCAGAATTATTTATCGTAATTCTAAAATTCTCAAGTCACCATTTCTTTAGAATTTTCGCAATTTCTATTTGTTCTCTATATTCCGTCAATATGATTATCCATTTACTTTCCATATTCTTATTACAAATTCAGTATTGACTTAATCTGTTCTTTTTATCTTTAATCTCTGGAATCGAATTTTTATTTTTTTTCGAATTCTCTTAATTTATTCATAAAATTTATTTTTCCCACAGTACGCACTATCGTGATAAAAAACCAATATTAAAACTTACTTTCTTGCCCTAATTCAATTTCACGGACACGTAGTTAACTCTGTAAAATTTACGTTTTCTTAATTCGGTTGTTTTAGATAAAATTCTACTTTTCTTTACATTTCTGACATTAATTATCTTATAATTGAATCCAAATTATTGGTTACCATGTTAGTCGCTGCTATTTTATTAAATACGAATTGAAAACCAATTTAACAAGTTCGACCAAAAATATATTTCATCACAATATTCAGACAAATTTTACACACACCTGTATATAATTTATTGTTTTTAATATAACCATACCTTATTTATAATCATAACTCCCACAAAGAGCTAAACTATTTATTATTGAAAGAGTTATAAAAATATGGTTTTTAAAAATTGAGAAAACATGTGCATACAAATTACTATCACCATGCAGAACATTGACAGGTTTGGTAATCCTTTCTACCTATCGGTATCGGATAGAAACACAATTTCATAATTTACTTGCTAGTTGATTTCTACAGACACGATTGTTGTCACCTGTTTCATTATTTGATTATTGGTCCAAAACAATTTTGGTTTCAGATCAATGCATTCCTCCCAATAATAATTGTCATTAAGTATTTATTTAATGTAACAATTAATTATAATTAATTATATAATTAATGAAATATAAAATTTACCAATAATATTTTCCTGTGAACAAATACGTAAACACAATCCTTCCGAAGGTAAATTGATAGTTTTTAAATTCATTTGTGGATAAGACGCTGACAAATTATCAGCCAACTTAAAATTGTTATAAAAAATTACAATTGATGTAATCATACACATAGATCAAATCTATTACCCATTGATTCAAGGAATTGAGATACAATCGATCTTCACAGTTCTCTGAATCAACGAATCGTGGTTTTCTTATGATGGAATTTTCCTCGAGATGATTGGTACAGATTTCAGGTTTAATAAGATTGACTAGAAATAAATACATAATACAAATACAAATATTCAACCGTTTCCTCCTACCATCACCCACATGTCGTCCACTTAATGGACTATAACGAAACACAATTACTGATGGTGTTTGGCGACCTTCGAGCTATCAAAATAAAAATTCCATCAAATTCAAAGTAAAACATAAACAATAATAAATCAACCAGAAATGAGAGAACAGTTTCCATTAAATTCTTCACTCCTTTAGCTTCAATCACTAATTTATTTGTGTCTTCTTGTTTTATGGATTTGTTGGTTCCAGGTTTGGATCGAGACTGATGAATAAAATTAATAAAAACTTGCATATTATTTTTGATTATTAAAAATTTTATTCATATTAAACATTAATTGTTTTATTTATTACTGTTTCACATTTATTTATATTACAATTAAAACAAAAACTGATAAATCTTCAAATCAATATCTTAACAATAAATTTGATATTTCTTTCGTCTACATTCAATAATCTTTCTCCCACAAAATATAGAGTTATCATCTAGTCAGCCATTCATATGACAATATTATAAACTCATTATAGGTTATCAACGTGAGATAAAATCCCAATTACGTAAAATACAAATTTAATCCTTTTTTATTTAAAATTTTTGGATTTATTTTGTTAAAAAAAATAAAAAAAAATAGAAAAAATATTTATTTTTTAGAGGCAAGGTTTCGATATAACGCGGTTTTGAGATATCGCGGAACGAATTAACCGCGTTATACGAGGGTTGCCTGTAAATATTTCCAATTTAACAGCAATGATAATTTTAATAATAGATAAGCTTTTAAAATTAGGTTCCTGAAATATTTATTAATGTCATATAGTGAAATAATTAGGTACAAAATCACCCAAAATAATAATTTCAAATATTAAAATGGCAATAATATCATATTTGAGGTACAAAGGTGAATTTCGACTAGAAATTCGGTTTAAAAAGAAATTGATATACAAAGAGAAAACCAACTCTTTATTATTGCGAATACTTACAGATAGATGAAATTCCGATAAAACTGACATGATAATTTGTGTTAATAATAAAGTTACTTATATAAAGTTACGGATACAGTACAAATATCAATCTTTCAAAAGATAATCAGCTAATTTAGTAGGGGCATTGTTTTGTAAGTAGTCAGGATACTCAGTTATACTTTATTTTCATTATTCATTGCGTTAGCAAAGAATCCAGCTTTTGTGCCGTAATTGAATAAATAATAGAATATAATTGTTTCATATTATAGGTTAGTTAGTAAAAATATTCAAAAAAAACTTTTCAACCAAAAGAGCACATATATGTATTTACATTTTTCATAAAATCAATAAACATATCCTAATAAAATGCATTATACATTTTGTATAAAAATCTAACATTTTCGTTGTGTGAGCTTCATAATTTTGAAATTAGATACCTTTATGATGATGGAATCAATAATAAAGATCAGTGTTCATAGAAAACAAGTTGCCACTACAATTTTACTTCAAAAATTCAGAGGACATTTGTAGAAAATTTTGAAAAATTTGTGTGTGAATTTCAAGAAATAAATCTTTAAATCCCCATATAATGTCATTACCTATGAAACCTTAATATTGTTGAAAATTTGTTTATTGTAGTTAATTAAGTGATCAAAATTGTGAAGACAAATTTGGCAATCATATTTTGATAATACATCTCACAGTTTATAATATCAAATAAAACAGTGAGATAATAAAAACATCAATAAGAATAAAAATAGTTTTTGTTTCTCTTTACATTTTATCTATACCATTCTTTGTCGATGAAATTCCAATAGTTAAATTTAAAATTCGATTTCTAGTCATATTAAACACCATTATAGTTATTTATTACGATTGAACCAGATAACTCATTATGAGAAAACTATTTGATTTTTTAATAATTTAAATTATGTTATAATTCAGAAAATATGTCTTTAAAAGTATTTTTAATAAAAAAATATTCTATAACGCGACATGTTTATTAGAAAATATATTATAAAATCACTACAGTCTAGATTAAAAAATGTTATGCTTTTCGATACAGACACCTTGATATTCTAATATCAATTTTCATATATTAAAATACAAGAGTAAGAAATACGAGATTTGTGCGTGAAGTGAGCAAAACATTGATAAAACTTTTTATTGCATGGCGTATGTTTTTCAAATACACTATAATTTGGGTATAACTATAAAAGA
Organism: Platydemus manokwari; assembly: GCA_037951405.1. Lineage (NCBI taxonomy): Eukaryota > Metazoa > Platyhelminthes > Tricladida > Geoplanidae > Platydemus > Platydemus manokwari. The sequence goes on from JBBMOY010878866.1 coordinate 8,341, forward strand.
TTTAGGTGTATAAATACATCTGCTTGAGAATACTATACAAAATTAGCTTGTATAAAAATATGAATAGGCCAGAAGACCTATCGAACACAAGTGGATTGCAATTGGATCATTTATTCAATCCACAATAAATTTACGGTTGGACATTTCAATAAAATTGGTCATAATCATATCAGTGTTCATCAAAATCTAAAAATGTAGAGATTTTTTGTTTTCTACTCACTTACTTTAAAGATTTTTAAAAATTTGAAATATCTTCTTATTTTTCATTCCGGCTACAAAAATGTATAAATTTTCTTTCAAATCAATAGCATTTTCACAAACTTTATTGCCGCTAAAATCAACAAAACATGCCGTTTAAATAAATTTCTCTTTTATAAGAATTATGTAAAACATAACTGCTGCTTTTTTAACTTTAACGTTAAAGCATTGTTAAAGATAAATAGATGCACATTAGTGGAGCAATTAATGATGAAAACACTTTTAATATTTTCAAATTTTGATGCGAGTCAGTGTTGTTTAGCACATTCAATGAATTTATGAGAGTATTGGTTGAGGATTGTAACTGCACACCTTGTTTATTATCAAAAAATAGAGCAGAATATGCAAGAGCTAGTCGTAGAAAATGCATAAATTTACAATGTATTTTCGTAAGCTTGAAATACTTAAAAAATGTCGATTAAAAAAGTAGTAGACTTTTTCAGTTTTAAAATATGTTTGGCAAAAATCAGAAAAATATTCTTTTAATATGAAGAAATAAAACAAAAAAACAAATTTATTTAAAACAATGTTTAATAAGCCATGAAAAATTGACTGTATAAATTAGAGTCTTTTAAATAATCGATTCTATAACAATGCACTTCGCATTTTATCCGTTTCACTTCCGATTATATCTCATTATCTTCTGATTCCATTAATGGTTCCACTCTTTGATCTGTTATCTTATGGATTTTTCGGCCCTCCTTTGTCTTTAGTGAAATTCTCATTGAAGGTATGATGTTGAGATATTTTATATTAGGCAATTTATTGCGAGTTTATGATTAAGCTATTGTGAAAGTCCAAGTTTCCGTGGGATACCATCATTCTTTTATATCCATGTTCCTAGTACACTGAAAATAAGTGTGTAAAGTTCTACTGAAGTTAAGTCTTTTCTTATTAATATTATCCCAGAGATATTAATATTCTTCAATGTTTTGTTGTTAATCTCTTCGATGATTTTAGGTTCGTCCATTGGACATTTGATATCCACCAGTTTCTTTCGTTAATGATCAGTAAATCTACACACAAATTAGATTCAATGAATTGACATTTGTGATCATTCAGGACACGAAAGTCCGTAATATTTACTACATGATTTGCTATTATTTCCATTGTTTGTTCATAAGGAAATGTTTTCAATGACCTTGTTGATTTACATATACTGTTAAATGCAATTCACCAATGTTTAAGAGTATATAAATTGTTAGTATAAAATATAAATCGACATTTAATTTTCAAAATACTAAAAAATATTCTCGGAAATTTTGCTTATGTGAATTTTGACATTCTTTGAAATATTTAAAATGTTTTCAATGAATATAATCAATTAATGAAGCATAAAATTAATTATTACGTAAACTGTTCTAATTGGTATAAAATAATGCAAAGGAATCATACAAATCTCTAGTAATTTCTTTATATAATTTTTCATGAATTTATATTTATAAATTATTAATATGCTTCTTCAATATAATCTTTTGTTCCATTAAATACCGGGATTCTTTGAAATTTACAATTTAGAGCTGTTTTATTTGTTTTGGTTAACACTGATATTTTTGATTTTTTATATTTGGAAATAAAAAATTTCGCAATACTAGATAACATTGGTTTAAATAGAATAACATATTATGTCTGAATATAATTCGATAGAAAATTTAATTAAACCAATCACAACTCATGGAATATTATATATAGTAAAAAGACAACTCGTTTCCATCAATATTTTATTATATTTCAAAATTACACCGTTTGTTTTTCTAATATTTAAACAAATCTAATTTTTTATCTAATTTTCCCCTCCCGTTGTTTTTGAGATCCTTTTTAGCCACTCAATTCTTCGAGGTTTTGGCTCTCCCTGGAAATCAAGAAGAACTTGATGTGCACTTAAAAATTTCAAAATTCTGTGAGGACCTTCATAACGATTCCCGTTCTTCTTTATTCTATGTTATTATTTCTTCACTAAAACTTCTTCTCCAACTGTGAAAATTCTGCCACCTCTTTTTCCAGCATCAAATTTCTTTAAGTTTGTGGCTACTGATTTTAGCTGATTTTCCGTTTCTTTGATGATTTGATCGTGATGGCTTGGTTCATTTAATCGTAACCCATGCATATTAATTCTTCGTCCAAACAAAATTTCAAAAGGAGAATGTTGAGTTGAACTTTGATATGTTGCATGATGAATTCTATCGGCGGTATTAATTTATCCCAAGCTTGTTTTTCTGATGACATCGTTGTTACCACCATGTCTCTGACCGTTCTAATCAACCTTTCGACTAAGCCATTAGCTTGATGTTGGTATGGGGAGGTAAATTCTTGTTTTATTTCAAAACGTATTGCTAATTCTTTCATTTCCCTTCCTTCAAAGACTCTACCCGGATCAGTGAGCATTGGTTTTGGAGCACCATACCTATAGATCCATTAATCGATGATCGCCTTCGAAATACTTGTTTCATCTTGTCGAATAAGTGGCACAAAGCTTACTAACTTACTGAATCTATCGACAATAACCAACAAATATCTGGTTTTAGTCATAAATTCCCCAAAGTGCGC
>JBBMOY010879977.1:0-11144 GCA_037951405.1 Platydemus manokwari
GAAGAAAATCAATCATTGAGAAATCAACAACGACGAGTGATGGAATCTTCTAGAAGAATTGATATGCAGAAAAGACGGAATGACTTTTTCAATTAAAGAAGATATATTTTATTTTCAATTCGTCACAAATAAATATTTATTATGTTTTTAATAAATCAAATGAGATATCAAAATTGATCCATCTTTTATGTTTTTCAATTCGATTGTTTGAATGTATGTCAGTATTGTTTGAGGTGATTCGTACATTTTTTATTTCAAATCTTACGAGATATATTTAAGCCTGGTCGATATGGTTATCATCCTTTTATGACAACTTACAAGTTCTAATTAGATTTGTATATAATTCATCCATATCTATATAAATGAAAAACGTTCACCTCAATGCAAATATCTGAGCAAATTTCTAAAATGCCATAATTCAGAATAATTACATTAAAACATTTTAAGAAATCTAAATAAAAATTTTTTTTTGAAAAACCGATACCAACAATCTTATAAGGCAATTTATAACAACGAATAATAGCTAGTATTAATCTGTCTTATTTTCACTTCAAATTTGTTTAATTTGTAAACGAAATAATCAACAAAATGAAAACACAACATTTAAATAAATAAGTTCAAATTATTTGGCTAAAGTTAAAAGTCAAAAAAGAGTATTTAATTAAATTCTTTAATAACATTTTGAATTTTTTTTAAGTACTTGTGTAAAATTTTTAGTTATTTAGAATCAAAAAATACATGCACAGGATTTTTAAAATCTCTTAAAAATAATTTATTTGAAAAACGGATCAAAGTAGGTCAAAATGCATTTAATTGAAAATTAGCGAGGACCACTTCTTTCAACATTAGAGGCAATCGGAATGATTTATAAGATTTTTAGAGTTATTTTTATAAAAAAGTGACTTCGAAGGATTGAAAGGAACAAGGTACTTGTGTCACAAATATATAAGTTTCGGAATTTAAATAGGGACTTGTTTCAAGAATTCAGCCTGTCCCTTTTCGACATTCTAAATAAAGTATTTTTGGTGCACGGTGCTTACACAAAAAATTATATTTACATAATGATTTCCATTAGAAAACTAACAATCAACAAATAATGACAATTTTTGTTAAAATAAAATCAACAATTTAAAATTATTTGTAGATTTCTCGTCATTAAAGAAATATCTTGGCATAAAAATATAATTCTAGTTCTAAATATCGTCATAGAAATTGACGATAAATGTTTTGAAAGTGCCAAATATAGTATTAGGCATCGAAGACTTGGTTTTTAATTGTTAGAGTTGAGTTTTGGTTTTTAATTTCATTAAAATATGATTACAAATAAATGTTAATATCAACTAACTCACGAGGAATCATTACTTTATAATTTGGTCAAAGGACCTTTTTTCTTAACTTAAGCCAATTATTTATAAGAATCTAATTTAAATAAAAGACAAAACAAAAATTATTTTAACAGAAATATTATTCACTTAAGTAATCATTTTGACATGAAATTTAATTTTTAATATATTGGTAATTAAATTAATTTAAATTTCTATAATTTTTAATAATGTTTGAATCTTGTGTTCGACATAACCATAAACATAATTGTCAATTCATTCAATCCCTAGTTCTTGAATCATCTGATCCTTGATTTTATTCAATAATAATATTAATATATTTGAACACAATTTAACCGAGTTTCGTTAAATTATTACATTTTTTGTATAACCTTATATTTATTTACAGAGAAAAAATATAACAGCCGTTGAAATCAGACACGAAAATATAAATACAGATATAGGATATAAAGATACTGAGTTAATCAAACATGTTTTAGAAAATGATGTAAACCGGGATAAATTAATTCAGAAATATTTAACCTAGCATATAAGGACTTAATCCAAAACCTATTACCCAAAAATGGAATTAAAAGCATCAAATAACAAGTATCTTCAAATTTTAATAATATAAATGCTAACATTTTAATAGCATAGTCGGGAGAATAAAATGTATTTTTTTAATTGATGGTGATAGATCAAAATTAATGAAACTAATTACTGAAGACCTTGATACATCAGATTTCGACATGATCCCGTGGTACATTAAAAGATATCCTCTCTGAACCCCAAACGTATAATTCAATTGTGATAGCATGCCATATAGCTGAAGTAAATATAAAAATGAATTTGCTTTACCAAATGACAATCAAAATAATACGGTTGAATTATAATGTAAGTGTTGAATTACTTACCGTAATCACCCAAGTATAATGCTCCATTTTCGTCTCAAATTTCAACATTAAAATGGGGGGAGTATTATTCTTGAGTATGTAAGAAAGATCAATTTATGTAATGATTGTGTAACAAGATAAGTATGTTTATTAACAATTTTTAAACGACAATCATTTTGATCACCCAACAAGCATGACTGACACGCAAGAATTTAAAAGAAAGAGATCTTATTATGAAGCTTCCTTCAAGCTTATAGTCATAAAATGTGCAGAAACAAATGGTAACTGGGCTGCTTCCAGAGAATTTACAATTCCGCAGACAAATGTCAGGTTGTGGAGAAAGCAGAAAGAATGTCTTATTGAGCTGCCAAAAACTAAAAACGCTTGCAGGGACTTTACAGACAAGTACCCGGACTTGAAAAAGAGCTCGTGGAGTGGGTAACCGACCAGAGATGCAATGGCTACATTGTCACGATACTTCATATCCAGCGAGAGGCTCTCAAAAGGAAGAGAGATTCAAGTTTCAAGGCTTCTCTAAATTGGGTCCATATGTTCATGAAGAAAAATGGCCTAAGCCTAAGGCAGAAGACAAAAATCGCTCAAAAGCTACCTTTAGACCTTGATAACAAAATTATTTCTGATTGAATTGCAGAAAATGAAATTGTCTGAAATGAAATTCTATTCACAAAAAATCTTAATTTTTTAACAGAAAAATTTGAAAAGTATGGAGAGCATTATACTTGGGTAGGTATTATACTTGGGTGATTACAGTAATAATCAATTAATAATTCAAGACATAAACATTTCCTTGACCAGTTATAAATATATGCCATTTCTTGATTAAAAAATGAAATAATACCAAATAAAATAAAGAGAATTAAAATAAATTTTTATTTGTGATGAATTGAAAATAAAATATATCTTCTTTAATTGAAAAAGTCATTTCGTCTTTTCTTCATATCAATTCTTCTAGAAGATTCCATCACTCGTCGTTGTTGATTTCTCAATGATTGATTTTCTTCATCATATTTATGAAATAGTGATGTCATTCTTTGATTTTCTGTTTCAGTTTTAAATGTTTTGTGAAAATTGTGTATGCGAGGTGCAATTGATTGTCGAGGTCGATTACGTGATTCAAATATATTCCAATTTTCTATTTGTGACCTAGTAGTGGTCTTTGATTGAGTAGATGCCTGATGTGCGATATCTTCAAATTTTTGAACAAAATTTGCAACTTTAGGAAACTTATTATTGATTTGATTGATTTTATTAATTTGATTGTTTTGATTCATGACGTTTGAGAGATAAATTATACTTTCTATATGATTTCTTAAATAGTAATGATTACGCAATAATTGGCTGATTTTTTTAATGAGGAATAGTTTTAAAAAAAATTGAGGAATTAGTTTTGTAGATTTATCAAATATGATTAATTTTATTAATGGGAGCAAATCATTAATTTAATAACTTTTAGCTTTAAAATTTCAACTGTTATTTATTACTTTTACGAAATCAGTTTCAAAAATATTATTATTATTATTTATTTTATTTAATTAATTAATATCACTTTAAATATAAGATTGAAATAGAATTTCCCAATAAAACTAATGATTACTTTCTATATTAACTAATTCTTCATTTTCAAATTCTAAAATTTAAATATTTTAATATCTGAGATATAAATATTTTAAAAGTGTTTCATTAAATATGTCTTCTGGTATGTTGTAAGGTGATGATAACGAAATGTTTTTGAATAGCTGATACATTGATATAATAACGATTTAGAAACGACTTTTTCCGTGTTTTGTTTCGTGTTATATCAAACAAGATTAAGATATCTCTCCACAAAAGAAAGATCGTAATACGAGGACTGTATATTGAATACAATTACAATAATGATTATTGGAAAAAATAAAATAATCTGCACTTAATTACAACAAAAAGGTGAGTTATGTGAAAAATTATTATTATGTTTTATATATTTAAAATAATAATTTATATTTTTATGGTATTATTGAAAATATAATTGACCTTTAAAATTTTCACAAACACTTTAAAACCGAAACAGAAACTCACAAAATGACATCACTATTTCATAAATATGATGAAGAAAATCAGTCATTGAGAAATCAAAACCTTTGAGTAATCGAATCTTTTAAAAGAATTGATATGCAGAAAAAACGGAATGAATTCTTCAATTACAGATATATTTTATTTTCAATTCATCACAAATAGTTAATACTAATAGGTTTTACAATGGTTTATCATTCATTTATAAATCAGATTTTTACCTAGAGTTAGGGTAATATGTGATATAATGTAATATAATTGTAAATAATAGTTTAAATTTGGATAAAATTGTTGAGAATATGATTGGCCTTCACGATTTTTAAATTAAAATGAAGCAATATGTGTTAAACAATTCATCAGATAATACAGTTTCTTTAAACCAACATTGTAAAATGTTAATTAAAGATGTCAAGAAAAATGTTTTCATAGAAACGGTAACTTTGTTATGATTAAATCACTACTGATGATGAATAAAATTGGCTTTGCGTAAATTTTATAAAATTTATTTTGAATCCCAAGATAAAGTAACAGTAGATTCGTTATGATTAAATTACTATTGATAATAAATCTAGTTAAGTTTCATTAAGAAAAAATTTATAATATTTATTTTGATTTTAATGATGTTTTATGAGAAATTTAACAAAAATATTTACTGTAAATATCAATAACGACTATGAATACAAATTATTTGTGAAATTAGAAAAAAATGAGAATTATATGCGAAACGTTTAGTTTTCAAACTTCCGTCACGTCAGCCCACGTAAATATTTCTGCATCGAACCAAACATTTTCTGGCGTTGTTTCGACATATACGTACACATCAACCAGTTATCCTATTACATCGTCGTATACAAACTGTCCTAATTATTCGGCACACTCTCACACAACGACGAATGACAGATTTACATCATATAAAGCATTGTCTCGCCCCCCCTTGCATCTGCGTATACATTGGCCAGTTCTGATATTGCAATGTCTTCTAAAGATCACAACATCGGCACGGCACACTTTCACACAATGTCGATTGTCAAATAAATATTTATATATCAATTAATATTGAGACAGCAATCAAATGATCACAATAATAATCTGCTTATAAACAATTTAAAGTGATGAAAAGTTTAAAATAATAATGATCACATCAAGTGAAATAATAATAATGATAATATACCAATGAAAATAATCAAAGCATCAATTAATATTTATAATAAAGGCCAAACCATTTGAATCATCTCTTCTATTTGGTGGTAATTTTAAAATATAAATTAATTTAATCTTTTATTTATATGATTAACTATTGCAAAAATGACCAGCATATTTTACCGATTTGATCTTTTAAATCAACAAAATATATTTAGATTTGAATTTGTTTACCCAAACGGTTGTAATTAATTTGTTTTGGTCTATCATTGAGAAATGGCAAACCAGTATTTTTTAAACTCTTATCCGGAAAATCAGGAAAATTGATGGAAGAAATGTAAATTCGATCTTTTGTAGAATCGGATTCAATTGACGTTCCTGTAGTTATTGTTTGAGAATGAAATTTTTGTAAATATAATATTTATTGCGCTTATGATTTTCGTGGAAAGCATTTTAATAGTATGTCAATCGTATACTAAATTCAATCCTTTAGTTACCGATCATCAATATTGTATGAGAGAATTGCAGAATGTTTATATTTATTAATTCAAAAAGTCATACAAATATATGACATTGAAACAAGTATATATAAAATAAAACTCATTATTTGGCTATTAATGTGGATTGAAAATTTGTTCCGTTGTAAGAATGGATACATTCTGCAGCTCTAAATTTGCTTATTCACTCTTTCCACAGGGCCTTGGCTTCAGTTTCTGAAGTGATATGGTTTAATGGATTAACCCATTCATATTTGGAAAAATAAAATCTATTATATCTAGTATAAACCAGTTTCTTTGCTTCTTTTCAGAATATGGTCCTATTTTTCGATAGAAACCTCATGAAGTTAATCTTTTCTTCGGGATTCAGTTTATCATCTAAGTTCTGTTCAATGTTTTTTAATATCTAATTTAATCCACTTTCTCTATTCTCATATACAAGCCAATTGCATTTCCAACGCCGTCCTCGTTAATTTCATCAATCTTCTAACCAAAATTTCAATATATAAACGTTCATGGTACCATTCTCAATTTGCTTCAAATTTACAACAATATATCCGTTATTTTATTTTTGCAATTTATAGGTTATAATAAAATTTCTTTTTACTATGTTTGTCTTATCTGCTACAAAAAATAATTCATTATCCAATTTAAACTATTTTCGTCAACAACCATCGTTTAAAAAGTAATTTATATCTGCTAGAAGCACATCATCAGCTGTTATTAGTCGTAAATTATTCTGGATCTCCGTTTCTACTTCTGTTTGCTTTCTTAAACATCAAACATATTAAAAACTTTATCTGAGCTTTAGAAAAAACCGGTATTTAATCTCTTTTAAGTTAATGCAATCATTAATACGTACGATGTAATTTCCATTTTTTTTCATATAAATTATTCTAATAAAACATTCTAAGAATAGTTTTGATACTACATCAAAATATTGAAATAACTCTTCAATGCTAATTAGACCTAATGAATGAATAAACATGTCTGGAGGTTTAATTATTATCCATTTGCACAATATTTCTGTTAGAAGATCTCGACCTGCTTATTGAATCATCATTTGTCATTAGTATGTTGAAAATTTTTTTGCTTATTACATCACGTTCAGCTCCCGTCTCAAAGAGAATATTTACATTCTCATATTGAACCTTGCAATCGGTTTATTTTTTACTTTTCTGGTCTTCTGTTCGTTATAACCGTATTTCCTTTTGTTAGTATTCCTCTTGAATTAGTTCTGGTTTCACTTGAATATATTGCGCCCTGACTAATTTTATTTTCAGTCATCTTTATACAACATATTACAATTTTTCTCGGAAAGCGTATCTATGTTTGAGATATTTCCCCTATAATGCGATGATTCATTTCATAATTAGAACTCGTATTGTGATATGCTTATCAAATATTCAAATTTTTTAATTTGTTGAGAAATTTTTCTCATTTTCAAATACTGAATTTGAGGTTGTTATAAACTCTTATGTTATATAAATTTTGTTTTAATTCTTAATTTTAATAATTCTTAATAAAATTAACAATTCACCGTACTAGTGAACGCACCCACATTCAATGATATAACATATTATCGTGAGAAAGATTTAAATTATATGAAGTTATAATTACAATAATTAAATAATAGTTAACCACTAATTAAAATTTAATATATTAAAATAAAACTTTTTTTATAAAGCAACTGCTTCAATATTTAACATTTTGTACTGCTTCTTCAAATATTTTGCCATTGAGTTCTTCTATATACAATTTACTATTGCCACCTTTTTCAGACACCACTAAAAAACTCTACTTATGTATTTGAGTGCGTTATAGGGCAATGTAATGACAACGTGGCTCTGAGTAATTTAATCATGTTCATGTTAGAATTTTTGAGGTCATTTTTTGAAATTGGATTCCTTTTGTGAATCTAATAATGTCATCTTATATTTGATGATTTTGAAAAAAGCTTTTAAATCTTAATTGTTATAGATATGACATTCGCTCATTATCTTAATTTGTTCTAATAAATTGATTAAACAAGAACATCTTGGAAATTACAACACGAACACAACAAATAATAATCATAACTTATGATTCAACAATCATACTGTACATAATCATCGGCAATTTCAATAATAATAATTCCAATGAGAGATATCTAGTAATTATTAAAAATTCATTATAGTAATTACATATTATTTTACTTCAATTAAGTGTAGAGACGATATTAATTTGTTTTATTAAAATATTAAAAACAAAATTTTTAATTTAAAATGTGTTTCTATTTCTGTTAAATTTAAAATTGAAATGAGATTCAATTGAAGAATTCATTTCGTTTCTTCTGAACATCAATTCTTCTTGAAGATTCCATTAATTGTCTTTGTTGATCGCTCAATGATTGATTTTCGTCATCGAATTTATGGAATAGCGATGTCATTCTTTGAATGTCTTTTTCGGATTCAGAGGTTTTGTGAAAATTGTGAATGCAAGGAGCCATTGATCGTCGAGATCGATTTCGTTATCCAAAAACATTGTTATTTTCATTATATGACCTGGTATTGACTTTTGAGTCAATATAAGCCAGATAAGCAAAATTATTAAATTTTTGAACTAAATTTGATACATTTGGAATCTTATTGTTGTTGTCATTGATTTGTTTGATTTTATTGATTTTATTGCTTCGATTCATATTTATTGACTGATAAAATGTAATTTGAATCAAGTTTTTATAATGAAAGTAAGGCAAGAATTATGCAATCAATGAAACCGCAAAAAATATATTTGCGGATATCATTGTCAATATTTATGAGGTAAACATGAATTTTATTTGTCTGGGTTCTCTTCGTTTGGTTTTTTTACAGTTATTAATAATATTTATATGGAGTAATGAAACCTTTTCTTTGTCAATAAATAATACCTTTCAAATCATTTTATCATACATAAATATTGATTTTGTTGGCAATGTGATTAATAAGATTTTTTTTACAGAAAATAGTTATTTTTTTCTAAAATATGAATTATGAGTAATACAACGCAGAAACTGAATTTAATTATGGCAATTTATGTTATTGATGAAATCACGACTTAAGTATTTGATTTGTAAGTGAAAATAAGTAGCTAAATTGAAATATGTTCAGACATGTTTGTTCACTTAATTGATAACATCCAATAGAAATAAATAAATGCTGTATGCTGTTAGAAAAAAACTCAGTCGATTATTCGTAAACTTCAGTGGTATTAAGGATCAATAAATGAGCACAGACCCTACAATGAGCAAAGACTCCAGCAAAAAATATGTATAATTTAAAAAGACTAATTTTTGATTAAAAAAGTTTGCAAAAGTAAAGAGAATGGATAAAATTCATTGATTATATTAATTTAGATTTATTGATTATCCGATATTTTTTACATTCGTTTAGTTATCATTGACAAAATCGGTTCAGATTATTGTTCTCTGAGCTCCACGTGTTTTTGAAACATTTTTAAATGTATTATATCATGTCTTATATGCACTGCAAATTCATTTATTGTGTCTACACAATTGAATCACTTAATAAACCACAATTGGTTAGACTAATAATGATAAAAGATGTGAAACTGACCTGAAACTGAACATACTGTTTAAACATTCTCTATTTGATGCCTATGAATAAACTACACAATACACAAAAACTACTTCTCGAAAATTCTACTTCTAAAAGACTTTTACTTCGTGCAAAATAGAACCAGAAGCAATTTATAGAGTCATTTGAATAAAGGACCTAAATGTTTCAGGAAAAAAACAAGATCAACTATAAATAAATTCTACATGCAGAACTAGACAAAAATCATAAACAAGATTTTCACAAATGACCTAATAAATAACTAAGAAATACTTGAGAAATTAAAAACATATGCAACAGTTATGATACCGAAACCAATGAAAGAAGACCACCATCATGAAGTCAGCGTCTGGTGAACTATTTCTGTGCGTGACTCAAGCTATAAAATTTTCACAACTATTTTGTCAGAGCAACGGAAAAATTGGATTGATGAAAACAACTTTAAACATCTATTCCAAAAAAGCCTAAATCCAAATATTATATATAAAGCTCATAAATAATTTTATATTTCCATATAATTTTTGTTTAATTTATAGTAATGGTTTTGGTTTCCTTCTTTAATAATTTAGTGTTCAAAAGTTTTCAGATTTTTTTTAAAATGAGCGTATAAGCTCTTATTCTTATCACAACACTTCTATATGACTATCTTAGTTTTTAAATTTAAATCTTTAAAAAATAAATCGAGTTAGTTATTGTAAAAATTAAATATATATATCTCAATTTGCTTCTTATGTAAAAAAATGAGGTTCTCCCTAATGTTGAATAAATTGCAATTCGACCTCATTTGATCGTTTATTAAATAACCAAATTTTAGGAGATTTTGAAGCTCCAGTTTGTTTAATATTTGATTTCAAATCACTAAAATTCCTGAAAGAAAAATTCAAAATAATTTAAATGTACATAATTAAGTGAACTATTTAGAATTTTTTAAACAAATTTTAATTCCAGAAAGTAGTTACAAGATTTTTTAAAATACAAATTTGGATTGTTCTGCTAAGATTGATTTTGACCTGCAAGGCTTGGATTTGTGACGTCATCGGCGTAGTTATTGGATAAAACCGATCAAAGTCAAGTGGAAATGACAAATTTTCGCTGAATGGTCAATATTTGAAATTGCGCATCGTTTGACCAGGTTTCTGATTTTATTCTTTGGCACGCCAATCTTCGCCAAAATGGCTTCTGTTGAGACTGGAACTGTACTGAGTGAGTCAATAATACAAGTAAGAAGCTCAATATTGAAATCTGGTTTCAATTGAGCAAGCTCATTTCTAAAATTGGTATAGTGCATAATATTATTTTTGTCTGACCGCTCAAAGTTTAGAAATGTATCCATGGGAAATTTCATGTTTACATCGGCCACCATTAAATCGATACGCTCTCTTCTATCTGCTATTAGGGAACACATTTGGTTGACAACCACAATAAGTCCTTTAGATCTAAGACATTCAACAATTTGACTTAAACATGTATCATAACGAGCAGTGTGTAACTTTTTGTTTGGGTTGCAACACTGTAGGACATGTGACATGGTTTCAGGAAAACTGTGGCAACGTCTGCACTTTTGGCTTTCTTCATTTGTCTTCCAAGGCGATGCATTAATTGCTAGAGTATTTGTTCTAGCTCGATGAA
>JBBMOY010881088.1:0-11142 GCA_037951405.1 Platydemus manokwari
TTTTTTCTAACTGTTTTTGTGCATTAAAGTAACTCAATACATTTAGTTTGTTCTTACTGCTGTTTTATTTTAGTTTTAGAGACTTATGAATGGCACCGTATATATAATTAATATCTCATTTGATTAGATAATTATCTGAGAGATTATAAATGGATTTATTAATGAACCCCTTAATAATCATTTTTTTATTATGATCAAGACCATTTTAATATAACAAATTTTATTTCTTAATACTTAGTGAAAGTACGTTTTCTGGATCTACCAATTTTGATAAGCAAATATAAAACCAATTCCAACTCAATATAAATATATTTCTGACGCCACAATCTTATTCCAAGAATAATCCCCACGTAACCGGGATGTAGATCTTCATTACAAACATATCTGAATACTCTTAATTAAAATTATTTGATGTCACCGAATACGGTTTTGCAGTATTGTTAATACATTATATTGGACTTAATGCAGGAAATCTCATTTCTCAGGAATATAATACTAGGAATGTGAGCAGCAGTTGCATTGCTTTACACAACAAAATATTATATTTTTCATTTCGATTCCAAGAAAATGAATTAGGATTTGATTCAGGAATTCTTTTCCAAATGCAACATCAGATAACAATTCTATCATTTTGTCATATTCAATAAATCGAGATCCAAATTCATTGATTGGTTTATCAATAAATAGTATCTGCAATCTCCAAAAACTCGTCAAGAGAAGACATCTAAAACAATATAAAACATATTAATTAACCATCACTGTGATCAGAAATCATTGAAAATATCTCAAACTAATATTTTGTGAATATAAAACTCAAATAATCGATAATGATTTTACAATGAAAACATTATCAAATTGCCATATCTCACGAATGAACGATTATCAAATCTTGTTAATATTTTTCGTGAATATCAATTTGGTAACGATTATGGATTTATTATTAATCAATAAAATATAAAATAATCAATATTTACACTTACTTCAAAATGACGAACCATTATCCATTTGACAGAAATCGACACAAATATTAAAAAAAACATATTTTTGAACAGAAAACCTCATATTTTTGTTCGCAAAAAACTGAAATTTTTCCGTCTTAACAATCAGGCAGAAAAATGGCCAACAAAACCCTGACCAAACCAATAACAAGACGAAGTCAATCAATTCAATTGTATTTCTTATATTGATGTTTTAGTTTTTTTAAAATTTTTTTCGTTCATCTTAAACAGAAAAGAAACTGATAAAATTATGTACAATCACAATTATTATTTATCGTGAACATTTTTCGACATCAAATAATCGTAAAAATCATTAACAGAACGCGGCTGATAGATAAAACTGGTATCGGTATCTTCACCAGACGGACAATCGATATGTTCCAATGAATTATCTGATGAATCACTGTCGACCGAGAGAGGTCGATTCTCATTGGTCGATGACGGAATTGGAATCGTAGAAGTTGTTGGTTCATCCTTGGTAGACGATTGATAGATTTCAAGAATGTCATTCAAATCATCGATCGGATCCGTTGGATCAGCAATGGAATTTGAAATTTTCTGTTGTTTTGCGGGAATGATTTGTGAAAAATCGTCAATCGGAACAACTGCCGAGCTGTCGTCGTCACTGTCAACGGATTCTGTCAAATCAAACACGGGTCGATTGATGGAAACGATTTCCAACGCATCATCATCGGAATCGCTGAGTTCAATGTAAATACTCGGACAAATATCTGATTCATCGACATCGGGCTCGGAATTGTCAACGATTAACGGTTCAAAGAAAATGAGTTGCTTGTCGAATTTGCATAATGTTTGAGCGAAATGATCCAATTCTTCTTCACGAAAACAATGTCTGAGGAGATCGCACGAGGAAATGGTGATGTGAGACATGTTCAAGTCGACTTTAATCAGACAGGTTGGGGAATAAAAACTGGTGCTCAAAAGAAAATAATACGATGCCAATGCCAAATGGGAAAGAAGTTTTTCATAGGAGCAAATATAATCCAATAATGCAAATATATTATCGATGTTAGTGATCTGATAGGCCGCAACGATCTTATTTTGAGTATCGAAATTGATTGTTGTGATTGTTCGAGTTATCATTGCAGACACAGTGCTATCATCAATCAACATATCATTAGAATAGACGATATGCTCATGATCTCCGGGAACATAATATTCCAAATACAGTGACTGATCACGTTTCAGTTGTAAAGTGGTTTTTATCTCCAATTCTAATATTGAATATCGTATTGGATCGACATGATTCTGTAAGACATTCAGTACTTGGCTGCATGTCGACAAGTTTTTCTCACTGATTTCTCTCAATATTTTAGACAAATGATTGTGTGTAAATAAAAATAAAAGACGATCTCGTATGATTTTTTCAACGATTTCACTGTACGGTTCATCATCAGAAATTTCGAATGGTGTTATCGTAGTGGTTGAACTATAATAATAGATTTATGATTTTTTTATGAATAAATGACCAAATAAATGAATATAAATGCTAATAATTAAATTATTGTACTATACCTGGATTTTATTCGATATAATAAATCTCCAAAATAGACTAAATAAATTAAAATATTGCTATCGAAGAAAAGTCTTTTTCCGTAAATATACGTCCGTATAGTATCATATCTAAACAATATACATCAAATGTATAATTATAGATAATTACAAAAGCAACTTACATTTTATATAAAATATTTTCGAAGTTATCTAAAATGTTTCTAGTTTTTTTCCTCAACAACCAAGCATTGTTAAAACCCTTTGGGAAATTAATTTTCGAATATTTTGAGGGAGTTTGAATATTGTAAATAATTATTTTTACACTTTGCTTGCACAAAGGACATAAACTACATGATGATTCTGTTAACCATTTTCCAATACATTCCAAACAAAATTCGTGCATACAAGGTGAAGTTACTGAACGGCTTTCAACAGACATTTCTTCCATACATACAGGACATTCAGATCTTTCATATTTGAAAATTGATTTAGTATTCGTAATTTTTCGCTTCATTAACTTAATAAGATAAAATAATCTTAATTCAAAATTATTGCGCAAAATTTAAACAATTTCTATTAAATATTATTTAAACAAAGTTTATTATTAAACATATCAACAAAATAATTTAACAATAAATAACAATCATTTTACAACAAGATAAATATATATTTTTGTAAAACTTTCAAGTGAGAAAATGAAATAACAAATGAAATCAATAGTTTTCAGCCCACGGATGTTCTTCAAGAAAAGTATTAACAACTTCTTTCATGGAAACATTTGGAATTAATTTATCTTCATTCAACGGTTGCCTAGTGATCGGATCGAAATGACCAACCTTGTGTAAATGTTCGACAATTGCTTGTCTGTCATAGGTGATACCACTCGGTGATACGACAGGATCACGCATTATTTCGAAACTAATACGTCCACACAAATAATCAGGAACCTCTTGTTTGGAACGACGCTCTTGAATCTATCGAATGAGAACAATTTAAACATTATTTCAAAATTCATTCAATTTAAAAGTATATTTTTAGATTCTTGGATTAAAATCAATCACATGATTACATGGTTAGATAATGATTTTGTTAAAAGTTGAAATGTCTTAATGA
Source organism: Platydemus manokwari (assembly GCA_037951405.1). NCBI lineage: Eukaryota > Metazoa > Platyhelminthes > Tricladida > Geoplanidae > Platydemus > Platydemus manokwari. Next base: position 3,627 of record JBBMOY010881088.1, read on the forward strand.
TATGCATTTAATATCGTAATTGTTAGTTAGCTGAATAAAAATGCTCAATATTATGTTTTATAATCAATAATCGTTTGGATCGCTTCTATAATAATAGCCGGTATCAAGTGAAATTTCACAAGGTCTATCCCATATTTCAAGGTTCAAATGATGTCTGAAAAATCCTATTCACCAACGATATAATTTTTAAGATTAATTGCTCCGCATATCACCTAATCCAAGCAAAATATTCCTCCGAAATGATTCTACTTTTCTAAAAATTGCAAAAATATGAATATAAATAATCAAAACAAGTCATTAAATGATCACAATCGAACCAACGAGTCACTGATTGAACAAAGCTTATTCATTTTTAAAATAATAAAACAATTAATAACAAAATCGATAACTTTTCTCATGAAATAATAAATCAATAAACAAATCAAACATATTTTTATATTTTTCTTTAATATAAATTATATATAAAATTACGTAATAAACAAAAGATAATAAAAAAAAACCCAAATATTATTGATAGGGGATACCTTGTGAAATAATTCCTGAACTTGTGAAAGTCGTCGTTGGCACTCGACATCGACATAATCGTCATTAATCGTTTTGATATCACCATCGAGATTTTCATGAGTGGATTCGTATTTGATTTTGAAACTTTGCTTAATGAGATTTTCCAAATAATCCTGCAAATGAATCGAAATTGAAATATACAAAATCCATCATTGGGAAAAAACAATTATCGAACTTGCAATTCAGATTCCTGTTCGGATTTCTTTAATTCAAACTTTTCAAACCGCAACCGTTTTGCCAATCGAATTGCTGTTGTAATGTCGTCACCGAAATTTTTGTGTTGTTCTAAAGATATATCATGAGCTCTCAACAAACGAATCAGAGCTTCATCATAATTTCCTAATTCAATATACGCTTGACCCATATAAAAATAAGCTTTGATATTCATGGAATCGAATTCCAAAGCTTGTCTGAAATTAAACCTAAAGTAAATGCGGAAATAATAAATTAAATTTGCTACTTGCAGTCGCTAATACACTTATTAAAATCTTGTAACTTTAAATAGCACAAAGCTCTATTTGTATAATATATAGAAACATTTGGTAATTTCTGAATGGCATTTGAGTAACACGAAATAGCTTTTTGAAAATGTGATGATTCAAAATATCTGTTACCATATTCCTTTAGCTCTGCATGGCCTAATCCATCTACTGAACCAGATTTATAATTTACGCATTTTGCACTATCCATTAAAAAACTATAAGAAATTTGAAATTTTAAAGGTTAAATTATTAGTATATTTAAATTGTAAACAATTATAAAAACAACTGACATAATATTAATACCTTGAAAAATTAAAATAATTTATTAATTAAATAATTTTAAAAAAAAATTTATTAAAAAAAATTTATTAAGCAAATAAATAAATTGTACAACTATTATAGAACTATTATAGAATGAAAATAAGTACAATTTTTAAAAGATAACATGCACCAGATTTGATAAAATGTTTCATTCAATTATTGAGTTTTAACGGGTGAGAAGAGCCTTGAATTCAAATTTTATCATTTTAAAGTTTCAAATAAACCAAAAAATTATTATGAAAGGTTCAATTCGGATTATCTAAATTATTAATATGTTGATGCCTGTTGCTCTACGCGAAACACCCATTATGGAAATTATCATGTTTAAGTATGTATTAGTTTATATAATATTTTTATCTTCCGTCATCGCGTTTTAAAAGATTTATAACGGAAGTTCTTTATTGGGACTTTTTAAGTTGATAAACTTTACATTTAAATCCAATATAACCTTTAGTAATTAATTGCTTATAATATGAACATTATAATTATTTCCATTTAAGTATTTCTGACTGTAATACATAAAAGTAGTTGTATATAAAAACAAATAACAACTCTGTCAACTTAGAAAAAATATTTCATGAAATGAAATGTAAAAAATTCAGTAAATATAAATTTATTTTAAATAACAAAAAGTTAAAATTAAATAAACAAAAATCACTGATAAAAGAACGATGTATTGATTAGACTCGCTGAAAGAATAGGACGCTATACAAATTTAAGTTTTTCGGTTAAGTTATCTATTCACAGAAGCATAAAATGCATTGCTTAACATTATACTGAACTCATTCAAACGTAAATTATTAAGTTTTTGTATCAAAGAATGATTTATTACAGAGTCACATTTCAATCTAAGCGATAACAATAGTAGTTATTTATTCAAAATTATAATCAATTGCAGCATTTTTTATAAAATTATTTTAAAATCGGATAATATTTGTTAATATTCATTTTTATAATTAAATACTTAGGCATTTTGATATATTGTATAAAGTATTTTCATACTATCTTTATTTAGTCTAATTTCATAAAAATCAAGATGATTTTCATTCTAAACTTGAGTCTACATTAAAGACCAAAGTAATATCTCTAACTCTGATAAAAGGAAAAATACTTAATAGAAAATCATAAATAGTGAGCGTTTTATACCAATAATAAAGCATTTTAGAATATTTTTATACTGAATTTTCAATTATCTGTAATTCCGGCAAAAGTTTCTAATTTCTCTTTTTGAAATTGGTTTTATCATTTATAAAATTTTAATATTCTTCTGAATAATCAGAATATTTTCATAATTCCGTACAATGACTTTAGAAATGATTCAATTTATTACATAATTAGTGAAATAATTGAGTGCCATGTTAATTATTTATTACAATTTCCCACGATATCAATAATTTTCGAAATGGAAATTTTTTCTACTGAGTTATAAATTTATTTTATTTGCTGACATCTATGGAAACTTTGAAACATTTATTCGATCTGGTTTATATTTCTAATCTTTGTAAATTCATAAAAAATGGACTTAAAACTACACTAAATATTATTGTATTTCAGCACTCTTCCAAATATAAATGGAACAAAACAGTACTTTACAATTTTTCATATCTCCAGTCTAGTTAAGTTTCATCAATGTCTCGTATCAGAAAAAGATTTAGTGATAGAAAATGTATAGGTATCATAAAACCTAAAATAGATCTAAATTAACCAAACACAGAAGTATTATATTGGTTAAATATAAATTTATATTCTAAAATTATATCAAACAACTGAATATCAAAACAAACAGTCACTTAAATATCCCCATTAATGATCCATACCAACTCCTTAGGCATTCCATAGGAAATTGAATATCTACTTGACGTTTAGACTCGAAACCTTTAATTTCAAAGGTCAACTCGTACTGATAACCACTTTTAGATCTTCAGTTGAGGTCAGTACATGTTAACACTTTCTCCTCAACCTAGAATTATCGGTGTCTTCTTTTCAGTGATCCTTCGTGTGCGTTTTAATAGTGGCCATTCAAGAATTTTTGCGGACCATTTCAATTATTTGTAACAGTTCAAACTAGTTTCGCTCATTGCATATCTTGTTTAGCCGGTGTCTATTATATCTCTAACTGTACGAATGCCAATTTGTCTGGTTGGTGCGGTTAAGAAGAGCTAAACTCCTAATGAATGAAAAATATAGCACCATTTTTAAACTGTTTGCTCAATCTATAAAAATGCATTTTGACTTCCAGTAAAGATAAATCCAAGTATTAGGGATTGGCTCAAAAATGATCTTTTCATCATGTCCAGACAAAGCAATAAATAAAACTTACAATTATAATAGTAAAGTATCTTTTGTTATTTTGAATGTTGTCCATGTGGAGAGTATCCATTAAGATTTAAACAAAACACAGTTTTTCAAAACTTTCTTCATAGTAACGAACATGTTATCCAATCGAAATTGCCTTGTGTATATGAGAGTATCTTCTTTCTTCCCAAATGACAAAGCTCTTCATGTATAAACTTGACGAACTTTGAAGCAAAATGACTTTGGATTATCACAATAGTTCCACTCTTGTTGTTTATTATTAACATATCATCTGTTGCTTTCAGATAACTTTAAAAAAATCTATGTCAAATTGTGATTGGCCTAAAAAAGCTTTAATAATCTTTTGAATTTTGCTGTTTTGCATCTGCTCTACACAATTTTTCAATATGATATCTGGTTTATTCCAGATATGTACTAAGTATCCTGTTTTTGCTGTTTCAGGTTTGGAAAAATGATGTTTGTCTTAGAAATAAGAATACTAAGCTTCGCCAATTCCAGATAATGTGTTCACTGTTGAGGTCGAGTACTAACTCTCCAGCACTGGCAAGCCAAAACAACAAGTATATAACAGAGCTATTCAGCAATGTTGCAAAATGAATGAGAAGACTTGAAACGAGGAAATCTTGAATCAGAATATCAGAAACATCCTAAGAATTCAATTAAAGTCGACATGAGAACTTGTTCCACTCCATCGTGAAGAGTGTTATGTTTATGTATAATAAATTTTAATATTTTATTTTGCTTCTTCAAATCGGAATTCAAAGTAGTTGTCCGATAGATTGGTCATCCAAATTTGAAACTAATAACCTATTGGTTTTTGTTGAATTTAAGAACACTGAGGCTTTATGGGCTGTGACTTTTTTCTTTACAGATATTGTTTAAATTGCATAACGATTTCTTGAACTATCGGAAACTCTTCCCATGTCACAAAAGAGCGACCACTGCATACGATCTATTTTATGTGAACAAGCTTAATACAGCATCAATTTTTTCAAAACTCGTGTTCAAATTCATAATAAATAAACTGCTTCCTCGAGGAGAATTCAGAATGGATGCTTCACACAAAGCTGTTTTCAATTTCATTAAACTTTCTTTGCATATCTCAGTCCATTATAAAGTGTATCATTTCCAGAAAGGAGACGCTGTCTTTGAGTAGTCATTGATAAATCTTCTTTAATAATGCTCAATAACGATTTTAACTTTGATTTGGTTTATAGTTTGTTAGTACTCGGGATTTGAGTAATTTCAATAGTGTCTGTTCTCACTTCGCCTAGGCTTATGATGTCATCAAGATTTTTGTTTCGTAGTTGAAGAAAAAACTTTTATCTGAATTTACCTTTAAAAACTTCTTTTAACATAGCTACATATTCTTTCCTTTTTTCAGTCTATATGTTATCGAGATATGGAATTTCCATTTTGAATAACCAATCATCCATTAGATGACGCATTAATTTTTTAAAAATTGTTGGTACCGTAGCCAACCCGAACTGATGAAACAAATAGGGTCTATTTGTGTTTAAAGCTCTAATATTCTGTGAATCTAAGACAAGATCAACTTGGTAGTACTCTAATTCGAGGACAATTGTTGAGAAAATTTTTCCATCAGTAAAACAATCAATATGCATGTGAATCGTTTTGGTAAATACATTTAGTTTACAAAAATCGCCATTTATATGAAATGATCTGTCCGTTTTCCGAACAATAACGAACTACAAGTTCCACGGACTGTTGCATGTCCTTATCACTCCTATTTTCAACAAATCTGAAATTAATTAGTCAATTTTTTCTTCAGATGTATCGACTGTCTTCTCGGATTTTGAGAAATTGGACTTCAGTCGTCTTTATCTCGTCGGACACGAAAGTCATTCTTACCAAATCAAATTTCGACATCACTTCACTCATTTATCATTCTTCTTACCTTTGTCTAAATGAATCATTTGAAATACGTATTAAATTTTCCTTTTATATTCGGTAAATCGATTGTGTTGATCACTGTTAATCGAATCCCAAATGCATTAATCATATTTGTCTCAAATAAATGAATGACAAATTCATTTTTCATCGATGCTAATGCTTTTTTCTTTGTTATTATAATTTCCACAATACATTTTCATTCAACCTCTTTTCATACACTTCCATTCAGCTGCATTCCGCTTCTTTCCAAATTATGGGTTTTGATTTTCTTCCAACATTTTTCATTCAAGATGCTAACGAAAGCACATGATTCTCATAACATCTCTATTCCGACATCACGCTCCATTCTCTTCTGTCATTCCTCCACATAAATCAGATAACGTCTCTGTAAATTTTGATTATTATTATCATCAGTTAATTTTTATTCAACATCACTGATGAAATATTAACAAATTAATCATCTATCGTGCCTTATCTGTTCACATTACCACATTTTTGGATTCCAATTTTGTCATACATACTCAATTGGCACTGACAACTAAAATAAACCCCTTTGTCACAATGTACTGGTCGCAATCTCTTTTATTTTGGGTCCAGTAAATTCATATCTTTCATTGTCTACTTTTCTGGAAATCTGGTTAATTGATCTAAAAGTGTGTTCTTGTCTTGGCATGGTTTCCCTTCCAATATTATTAGTTTTGAGTTTACGAATATTATCTAGTGTTCACGATTTCCTCCTCCTTTTCTTTTGAAAAGTTCCGTATGTTGAGAAACTCTCGTACTTCCAGAATTCCGCTAACCAAAATTTATTATTGTAATTTTGATTAAGTTGATTTTTGTATTCCATTTATATTTGCAACATCTGATATTTGATGACATACTTTTTACTGTTGTAGATCATGACAAAGAACTGAGTTCTGGACATTTCAATCTCTGGTTTGTTCAAAAGAACTTTTTTGAGACTTGTAATGAAAACCTGTTTGGTTGGGTTATTTGGTGATTAATTAATAATAAATCAATGATTTTCTATCGATAATTTACTATATTATTAGATGAGAAACCGTGGGTTAGAGATTGATATTTCCACCAATATCTGAAACTTCACAGCTTAATAGGTTGCGTGTAGATAATAAAAATAAATATCAATAACGATAAAAATATGACACAATACTTTATTATAATAATAATTGACAAATGTGTTATGCAATAAATTTTAGAAAGAAGAAGCTGTCGTGCTCTGAAGAGATTTATCAGTAATGAAAAACTGCTGGAGGGAACTAAGTGGCGCCCCACTGAGGTATAAAAACCAAAGAAATATGATTTTAGAACTCACAAATTCAGTTACGATTTTGAGGTGTTAGTAGCTGACAACAAATCTCCTTTCGGAGAATGATATCAGGTGTTTGATTGTAAAAAATAAGTTTACTATTTGGAAATATTTCAAAGTGATTTATCGAACGCTGAAGAATGATCCGGAAATACGTGGAATAATAATCGCTGAATACTGTAGTTGTCTTGAACTCGAATGATAATAGCTGAATACTGAAGTTGTCTAGAACTTGGTTAATAACTACTGTGAGCTTAGTCGTTTTGTGGAGAAAATACTGAATTTTAGTTCAGTATTTGTAGAGATTTAGAATGTGGGCGTATGATTAATTTTATATTTAATTTGTTGATTCCCTTGGCAATATCCACCGTTGTCATGGTAATTTTAATTTAAATTTGAATTTTTATGACTATGCTTGTGATTGCCACGGCAACGTGGATTAATAATCATCTTTTCAAAATTTTTATGGTTATTACTAATATAATTCCGCCCACTGGCCTACATTTTAATTAATGTGGTTTTATTATTATTATTATTATTATTATTATTATTATTATTATTATTATTATTATTATTATTATTATTATTATTA
>JBBMOY010882199.1:0-11141 GCA_037951405.1 Platydemus manokwari
AAAATAAAATAATAATAATAATAATAATAATAATAATAATAATAATAATAATAATAATAATAATAATAATAATAATAGTGGCAATAATGATAATAATAATATTTATAATAATACTATAAATCTGCAATGTTTCTACTTTAAAATTATGTTTATGAATTTTCTGAGCATATGGAAGTGAAACGTAGGCTTATAACCCACTCAATCCAAAGTTAGCCATTAAGATGTCCGATCTAGTGAGTGAGTGATAATCTGCCAATGGACGAGTTATAAAATTCTGATTCCAAGTTGCTAAATATTTGATTCACAAAGAAATTAAAAAAAATATCAAAAACAAGTTTCCTAAAACATAATGTAATAATATTGGTGTCAAGTCGAGGCTTCAGAGAATAGGAGACAGATGACAATTTTCGTTATCTATGATATTTATAAAAATAAAATCAATCATTTTTAGGAAACAAGTTGGTAATGAACGAATATAAATTAACTTAAGAGATAATTAATAGGTCACGAAACCTCGAGAATTTATAATATAAACTGAACCATCTCTAGACGGTTCACAAATTCCATTTGATATTCTTCTCAGGATATCTCTTACAAACCAAACAATTTGAAAAATCAAAACAAACAAAATATATTTGAATGCAGATCATCAGAATCTAATCAATAAACATTCCCAAATGGCAATTACAGATTTTTAAAATTAGATGGAGAATTCTATTAATTAGAGCCAATAAAATTTTAATTTTTAAAAGCACTGTTAAGTAATAAATAATTATCTTAGCAATTTTGCCAACTCATGTCAGAGTTATATCCTCAATTCCAATATAACCAGATCCGAATAAAATCAATATTCAAGGATCTTCGAAATTAAAATATTCACGACTTTAATAATCTTTCTATATTTTGCCGTTATTCTTTGTATACGAACTAAGCATGAGAACTGACAAATATTATAGAAGTTCAACCCATAAAAGTATATTTATTCATAAATATTCAAACCAATTAATTAAAGGTGTTTTTAATTATTTATTTTATAGAAAAATGTTAAAATTTTCTTATAAAATATAAACAGTTATCGTTATCCATATATCGATTTTATTTACTTTTCGAGAATCTGATTAAAAAATTCAATAAATTCAAATATAGAATACGGGAATAGAAATTAAAAATCAATTTATTCTGTTCGAATTCTAGCACTTTGATAGACAATACAGCTTTGATTGTCATACAAAATTTCAAATTCCGGTACAGTGTTACTGCAACCGTCGATAATCTGAATACATTGAGTGATCCGTCAGCTGTAAGAAGTTGAATCGTCAATTGATCGGTAAGTACGAAATATTGTTGCTTACTATGTATGACGATCTTTGATTAAATTTTATCTTAAAAAGCGAGAAACGAATTATTTCAGTGCCCTTGGACTTGTTAAAAAAATGTCTGCCGAACAAAAATTTAAAATTTAAAATAATTTTATGCTTTATTTTTGGTTTCTACAAAGAACATATTTTTCATTCAAATATTTTCTTCAATAACTTTATTCATTAAAACACAAATGATATTGATTCAATACCGTCGATAGAAAATATCCAACAAACATTGATTTAGCCGTGAAATTGTTGATTCGATATTTTGTTCGTTTGATGATTTGCCATGATATTAATCAGGATCCGTCATGCCTCAAATCGAGATTGATTTCATCCGTGATTAAAATTTGGCAGGATTTTATTTGGTTTTCTGAAAAATTAAAATATTTTTTTCATCATTAAATTTTGGTCATTATAAAATATGGTTTTAATTAGTTTTATTAATTTTAATTAGAATTAATTTAATGATGAAGAATAAATTTATAATTTACGTTTGACACAACCAATATTAGGGTTGAATATACCCCCCTCAGTGTGTTGAGAAGTGGACTTGGAACAAACACTGCAATTGACAACCCATTCAAATAATTGTAAATAATAAACAAACGGAACTCAACAAATGAGATTGCTCATATTAAAAGTGGAAATTTTGAAAATTTTGGAAATATGAGCTTGACATGGAATAGCACTAATTATTTAATATGTTCCTCAATAGCTTCCATCAGTAATATAGAAATGACGATTTTTAAATTGAGTGAATTTCATGAGGAAATAAACAATTTTCTAAAATGTAAATCTCTTAAATGAGTTGAACGTAACCGTTAGTTAATTACAACACAAAAAATAATAGCAGAACCAGTTGACATCGATTCGCTTGATTTGTAATATGAAATACATTCTAATAGTAATATTAATGTTAATTTTTGTGCTACTCCAAAGTTTACCGGCTCTAATTACTTTATCTAACTCCTCATTATACAAAAGGTTCTGACTAAAAATAATCTTTAAATATTGGATAACAATATATTCAGTTTAACTGGTGTAGAGCCCAGAATTATCAATGAAATTTTACTGAACAAAGCCTCTGTCCCTTCTCTTCTGTTGATCTACCAGAAGAGAAACTTCTTATGGTTATGCAAAATACTCTTGCTAACTAATACGGTTACTGGTATTAACAGACACCTGCAACCGCATGCTAAATAACACACCAATAAATGCTTAATTTCTGGCAAGAGAATATGTAAGGTTACTAAGCATTATCTTATTTTATATTTTTGTTAGGTTTCAATTTCAACATGACCTTGCCACGGAAATCCAAACATCGTTTAATTTCATGAGAATAATTTTTGATGGTGAACATTTGAATATTAATTGTTCAAAGATCAATATTGATCAGACTCATTTAAACGATTTTAAAGTGAATGTTTATCGATATTTCATATTTATCATAATACTGACCATTATCAAAATTGGTTTAAACTCTACAGCTCTCTCATGTTTTATATGCCCAATTATTAATTGCTCATGGAGCTCAATATTCGTGTTTTGATTTTATGAGCTCATTTGAATAGCTTGAGGGCTTTAGTGATTGATAAGTGTTTCTATTTTATTTAAAATCAGTTTTTGAAATTAATTATATTTACATCATTGTAACTAGTGGTAAAAATTACCCGATTTTTATTATTAATATTTTGCATCGATGATTCAACATCAATAAAGTTTTATGAGCAAGAATTGAGATGTTTGAACCAAATTTTCTTGTAAATTTTATCTACCATCAATTGTGCTACTAGAAGTAATATCAAAATAAAATAATAATTACTAAAAGTAAATTATAAAATAAAATAATTTAACAAGTAGAGGTTTAAATGAAATTTATTAATTTATCAAAATAGTAAATTAACTTGAAATTTTATTAATGTCAAGCTAATGCATGCAATGTGCTGCTTGTAAAATTGATGTATTAGAAAACAGTTAGCTGAATACTGTTAATTAAAGTAAATAATTGTAACTTGTGAGAACATTGTTAGAAGTTTCAAATGACTTATTTTTAAATAAGGCAAGAATGTTTAATTATTTAAGAAATAAAGTATTCGCAATAGTTAATTCGACTGCTGGTAATTATTATTTGTTATATAAGTAGAATATTCGTAAAATTATTAGCGAAAGAAGTAGATGGAACAGAACTAGATTTTAGGTCGGTATCTTGAATGTATGAACGGTTTCGTTCGGCAATATGTATTAATAGAATCTTTACTGAACTCTTAGTCTCCGCGTATCTAAATTTTGTAAAGTGCAATACCAATTACATCTTAATGGAACAACTTATGATAAATGTGTGTTGTTGTGTTGTACATCAGGCAGAAGCAACAATTCCGTTTTTAAAGTTATACATAATATAACACCTTTTACAACGAAATTATCACACATAGTACAATCTTAATTTAATGACAGTCTTTATTTTTAATAAAAAGGATGTATTTGTCTGATATCGCAAACGTCTGTACAGTCAGAACAGTGCAGTACTAGTTAGTGGTTTACTAACTCTAAGAAAAATACTGTTACAAATAATTTATAGTTTATGCAACTACACTTGTTGCAAAGCAGACTACTCTCACCTTCATACCTTTGATTTTTGTCCGATTGAACAGCAATTTAAAGACTTATCTCTACATTATAAATATTAAATTTCAAGTCACATCCCTTTAGTGTGCCTCAGCAAGTTCATGACTATAATTAAACACGATCTTTACTATTTATAAGTTTAAACTTCCTGTTTTGCGACATTTTTTTTATTGTGAAATAATTATTTTTGACATTTAAATTATTAATTATTAATATTGCTCTTGTTAATTATGATAATAATTGTGGTAATGATATTTAATCTCTCTTATTATTTAGCATTTTTATATTTATTATTAATTAATTTTATATTTTATTTAATATTATTAGATTTATTTTCACTTACATTTTTATTTGTCTTCATTATCGTTTGTTTTACTTTTATTTATACTATTCAATTACTATTTTAAGTTTTGTTCTTCGGTGTATCAAATTTACGAAATGAAATTTCAGTTTTTTATCCGTCAGTAAATGGATATTAAAAAAATCATCGAAAAAGCGTTTGAAATATCTCGATTTTTTCTTGGAATTCTTTTGAAATTCAAGATGGATCAAAAAATTAAAACAATGCAGAAATATTTCGAATATTTCGCTTTAATAATGTGTGATTTCTTTAAATTTTATTTTGTAGCATTGATATTAACTTAGTTTTACTTTAATACAAATTATCGAAGTTAATTTAACAAAAAATTTTATAAATTATAAAAAATGACTTCTTTTCTCCACTATAATAGATGATTTTAATTTTCTTATTGTCTGGAAGTCCTCCTCAAATCTGGATTGTTATTATTAGATCAACGTATTCAATGAAAATAATAATTATTAACAATAATTATAATGGCTTATAAAATGGCTCTAATAAATAGTATTTTCGAATGAAGTGAATGCATGATATATTAGAACCTTTTAATGTTTACTAATAAATTTTAGAAATAATTTCAAAATATAAATGCTAATTTGATATATCGATATTAAAGGGTAAGTGATGATCACTAAGCACGATGAGGCACAAAATATATAATATTATTTCAACTAGTTTTTCCATTAAATATTTCTGTCAGATCAATGCCTTGTGAAATTGTTGAGGTCCAATCTATATCCCGCTGAACCGTACTAATCAGCATGTACACACAAGACTCTAAAATTCAACTAGTTAGATAAAAAAAGAGATTCTTTTTAATATTAAAAAGGAAATGCTTGCGATTTTGAAATAGAATAAAATATTGATGGAAACGACTTAAGTTTTTACTCAACTAAAACTCAATAAATCAATATAAAACAACTACGACATAAAACTCGCTTTTAAACTAGTAGTTGGACATCTTTACATCAGTATTTATACCTGGGATTTGTGTGCAACATTATGATTTGATTTTTTATTTCTCTAATTCCAATTGGATTAATTGATTTTGTGTGATCGGGATTGGTCAATTTCTATATGTGTGTTACTGGATTATTGTGCCCATTTTTCGAATTAGAATTTTCCAACCAAGTATTCCGTGATTGGTTGGTTTCTATGTCTGTATGGTTGTGTAGCCATGCAAATGTTTAAAGTAATAAAATAAGGGTTCCTAGGTTCAAAATCGTTTTTCTTTTATGATATTTTACCTTTACTCAACAATAGAAAATAAGGTTATAATCGTAAGGTGGGTAGCAGATAATTAACTTTTTAATCGAGATTGATCGTGACTGGCAATAAGAAGAGATTTTTGACTTTTTACGAAATTTGTTTTTCATCCAAGATAGTGATGTACAGGGTCATGGACTCCATTTGAAAATTACTTTCTTGTAATTCCAAATTATTTCATTCGGACAGTTTTCATTTCAAGAAATTCTAATGTGTAAATTAATCCAAAAAAGTAGACATACCAGCGGAATATAATTCAAGATTTAACATTCAGTTCATCTGATAAAAATAACAGATGGAAACATCGATAAACATATTCCTAAGAAATATTAACATCAATATTGATTATCATGTAGTTCATGAACAAAAAAATCTCTGTTGAGCGCTTCTTTTCAATAAGTCACAATATCATACAACAAATTTAATATGAAAAATTAATAATTTTAGAAATTGTATTATTTCAAGTAAATCATTTGAATATTATTTAATAAATTTAATCTCAATAAATAATTTATACAATTAACAGCGAAATTGAAAATTATATTCTCTTCTAAATTGTATAGTTGATATTATTTATTCATATTTCAATTAATTTTCGATTTTTCATTGATTGTTTTATGGAGATTAAACAGATTAAAATTGGAATTCTACACAGATCATGAATCGCAGTGTATTGAAAAGAAATTCAACAAAATCATTTGGATATTTTCAAATAGAATTAGCCTATGGCCTAAGTTCATTTTGGAAGGCTGTGACAATTATGAATTCTGTTCACAAAAATACCATAATATTTTGTTTAATTATTTTCAAGGTTTCTGATTTTAAGGATTTTTATTCATATCTTTATCTTGCAACATCTATATATATAAATTTTGACAAGAGATATAATTTTATAATTAAAAATAATTCAAATCAATATTATGATAAGAAAAGCGGAACTGGTGTTCATGTTCAAATGGTAAGTAATAATGAGAGTGACTGAAATTGTTCAAATCCATCTAGGAACGAATTACGAAATGTAGATTCGAGATCCTTTACCGAAGCTTATGAGTACTAAGCATTAGAAGCCAGTCTGTTGCCAATAGTTCAATAAGGCAATTTTTACTATTGCAAATATCATTAATATTTTGTAAAGTTGAATATTAATAAACTTGTTAATCTTCTGTATGGGTTAATACGCGCTTCTTAAATTTTTCGATTGTTTTACTTCGCAATCAATAAAGATTCTCGTTTTAAGCCATGTGAACTCAAGTGTATCTCAGTTATATAGATAAAATGCTCAAAAACAAATTCCATTCATCCAGGAACCTATTCCTAAAGTCGAATTGTATAAGTTCCGACTCTTTCTATATCAGCCAGTTAGAATACGAAAATTGTGTAATGTAGATCATGAATTTTAAAGCTTTTTTATTTATTTAATTTTCTTTCAATATGTTGAACAATGAGAATCATCAAGCGTTGAATCCAAATATTAATATTAATTGACAAATGGAAAGGAAATTACAAATAACAATGAAAGAATATAAGTAATTTAATTCAACGAAAATTTGTGCAAATCTGCTTCTGCCATGATTTTTTAAAATATTTTTCTCGGTCTTTGTTTTTCTTTATTTCATTTTTATTCATCTTATTTTAGTTTTGTTTCTTTGTTCTTGTTTTACTATGTTGTTTGTTTATGGATTTTTTGAAGAAATTTTCTTTGTTCTTTTATATAATTAATAATTTCCTTTGTTAATGATTCTGCAAGTTTTCAATACTTATATTTTTGAAAATAATGCTTATTTTTCCTATGATAAAATTGTTCTGAAAAAATTATGATGAAAATTTTTGAAAAATTGCTTATTAAATCTTATTATTTAAATTAATATAATTTTCCATTCACATATGCATGTCACATAATGACCAATTATTATTATTAATAAGGACATTGCAAAATTTAGACAATTTTGTTAACGTTTTAGAAAATTTAGATTAACTTGTTTTTCACTTATTGCATCTCAGATTACATATTTTGAAATTTTCGTAACATTATTCTATGAATTTGCGATTTCTAACAAAACGAGTAGTTAAATATTCCATTTGTACTTTAATCGGTGATCGTGGCAAATTCAATTTTTTAATAAAAGTAAAACTTATAACTCACTATCGCTCAGCTTTGAAGAATTTTAAAAAAATAAAATAAATAACAAACTAAATTAAAATAAAACAAACACAAAAAATTAAATAATGTTAATATCTTTGACAATACGATTTCATTATATCACGGTGTCCCGGTAGCAATAGCCATTCGATTATTTAGCTGTTATAAAATCAGAATACAATAAATAAAATTATAGAAAATCCATGATTATTATATTGATAATAAAATTCCTAAAAGGATCAAAATAAATCAAGTCCATGATAAACCATTCATATCAGCATACGTTGGCTACACAGTTATTATTAGTAGATCTTGAGATCACTTAGAACTCAGATATAATCATCTGTTTCACCTATCCCGTGTCATTCACCTTAATTTTAACACCCAAAAGCCTATAACTATCTAAACTGTTCCGACCTGATCAATAATCAGGAATTTATCCCATTAAAGATAGCTCCAACTTATACAAATACTTTTGTGTCCCCTTGAGAGAACCAAAAGCCATTTCCATTACCGAAATATTTGACTCCGTTCTCTACGACTTTGAAACCATTGTTAAATCACATCTTCGCTTATCAAAAAAATTACAAGCCCTTAACATCTTTCCAAACTTGTTGTTTCATTTCCGTATCTAACAGAAAGGAAACTACGCAAATGAGTTCGCGACAATAAGTTATCGACAACAACTTCAAAACCTAATTATCTACCAAAAGAATCAGATTCATATCACGTAAAATTTAGATAATAAATGTTTCCAAATCATTTAACATGTCCTTCTACTCACCTCTCAAATTATGGGCACAAACGCACTCGTCTACCTCAGAAAAACTACAATTTATCGGCTACCCATTTCCAATATGGTGGACATGACTACAATATACAATTCAAAGTTGTTTCCGGCTCTGACAAAAATTAATTTTTCACAACTAATAACAAAGACAAGTCTTTGTGACCAAATGTATATTTCCTAGCAATGGTCCTCCTTCCCAAAGCAGTGAGGACTAGCGCACTGTTTTGCGCTTCACCATATTCGCAAAAACCCTTCAAGAACTGTCAACCTCCACCTGAAGCTTGGATCTGCAGCTTTTGTGGCACGAAACAACTTAATCTTACTCAATTACTCCTAATATTTTATTAAATCAAACAAGTCCATATTATATAGACATTGTAATAATTGCACTGAAACTACTGGTCATATCTTTATTCACAGTCCAGCTAATTCCGAGAAAACCACCAAAAGCTTAACTTAATCCTTGATATTCTCAACCACTACCTTCAGTCATTAGAGATTGATACAGATATAGATTCCATATCGTCAAAAATTCAAACTAGCTTGGGTTGAATTTAATCATTAGAAATCATAAATTTATTTAAAAAATTTATTTTAAATTTATCGATAAAAATTTCGATATGCACAGCACCTTAAATTTTGAAAGCTATGAATAAATTACAACTCAAACTTGCACATTTCACTCATAATATGAAATTGATTACAAGCCGTCCCAATAATGATAAAATTCGAAAACTTCTAGGAGTAAATAATAAACAAAAACTTAATTTCATGATAAATTATAACTGGCTTTTTAAACGCCGCCTATCCAACCTATTGAGCCTATACCAATTAACAAAAACCACTACATTGTTCCAATATCCCAAGGTAGCTTTCATTCAGACACTCACAATACAACCTGACAATTTCATCTGCAAATTCGATGTCAACAAATTGAACCAATCACAACTTAGACCCTAAACGCTACCCAATAGAGCATATAAAAATTGAGCCGAATACTACCTTAACAGAAACATCATCTATCTAACATTTCAACTAATGTTTCAATTTTATTCATCATTTGTAAAGATTCGGAATCTTTCTTTGGTACAATCGCTTAGACAACATTATACTTGCACTCCTCAAACTACAATGATCAACAATTCATCAACTTTGGCAGCACCAAAATTGAATGCTCCACACAACAATTGGATTGCAGATAGATTTCTCGTTCATATTTCGAAACCATCAATATAAATCCATAGAAACAATTTAAAAGTCAACGTGAGGGATTCTGCTAGCACGCCGTGTAGAAATATTTTCAATGTACAATAAATATTGACATTTTTAAGTGATAATTTCACAATATACTTTTCGCGCCAGTTCAGTTTAATTAAACTTACTTTAATAAAATAAAACAACTCTTAATTTCATAAAACTGAAGCATAAATCGTTTCTGATTATTTTACAAAACAAAATATAAAAATATTATTCACTGATAAAACCTCATTATCGATTTGATATGAGAATTATAATTGAATCAGAATTATTGGCGTAGTTATTTTTTTAAGTGTGTTTCCATTCATATTTTCACTACAACAAC
This sequence comes from Platydemus manokwari, assembly GCA_037951405.1. Classification (NCBI taxonomy): domain Eukaryota; kingdom Metazoa; phylum Platyhelminthes; order Tricladida; family Geoplanidae; genus Platydemus; species Platydemus manokwari. The sequence goes on from JBBMOY010882199.1 coordinate 10,126, forward strand.
TTTTTGGCTGCAGCTTTGAAAAATCAGATTTCTGTTTTTTTTGAATTTTAAAAAACGCATTATTAATTTCCAAAGATATCGTCATTTTTAATAAAGTTAATTTTGTATCTTATTGATATCTTTGTGTGCAGTACAATTTTAATCACAACTTGTTTCGAAGTTTTTTCGAAAAATTAATATTGGAGATGGAAAACCAGTCCAATTGTCATTTTCAAAGAGAATATGTCAAATTCATAAATTGGAAAATATATTACATCTACATAAAAACAACCGTCGGATAATATTTAATTTATTTAAAAAATATTTTAGGTTTTTTTATTTTATGTATAAACTTAAATGAGAATAATAAATATCTGTTATGTTTGCAGTATTTCCGCTTTCATATAATATTTTTTCATTTGAAGATATCGAAAAAATAATTATGAAAATAATAATAATGGAAAAAATATTGAAATATCAAGTTTTCTGCTAAATAACCAGCAAATTATGTGATATGCAGAAAACGTTTATTACACTTATCAGCTTAATCATTATGTGTAAGTGTACTTCCCATTCAAAATCCCGAAAGATCATATTCGTTCCATTAAACTTTATTTATGTCGTGCTTATAAACTCACTTTTCTTGTCTGGCATCGATTTAATAATCTTCTCACTTCATTGTCTAAATTGAATTCATTTCGCAAAATTTCCTACTACTAATTTTCCCACCACACTGTGAAGGCCTTATTTATGTTAAATAAAAATATTAGATTTTTCGTTATTTGATTTTAGGCTGGTTTGGTTTTGGTTGCGCTTTATTTCTTATTAATGTGCTCGTTGATTCCAATCGGACTCCAAACGATTGGTTACGTTCGATAGAAGAAGTTTATAATATAAATAGTAATATAATAATAAATGAATAACGATAACGCACTGAAATAATATATAATTATGAATCAAAATAATACAAAGAATTGATTACAATTAGTTAATATGTTTGTTAACAAAGAACTGGCGAAGCGTGGCTTGCTTAACCA